>DWTU01002062.1:0-12063 GCA_018251515.1 Cecropterus confusis | reverse complement strand
AAAGAGCACAGGATAGAGAGAACTGGGCAACCTTGGAGGAGGCCTTCACTCAACTTGGGGACCTTGCTTAACAAATAAATTACATATAAATAAATAATACATGTAAAAAAGTAATATATCTAAGTAAATATGAAACAAAATGTAAAATTAAGTGTAAGTGTAGGTGAAATAAAAGCTTTTTTATTTATAGTTTTATTTTTTATTTTATTTATTTATTATGATGCTTTGTTACGTATACTAATATCAACTACAGGGAGTGATATATTTTTTCTGTTATTCGGATTAGGACGAGCATAGCCTAGTAACGCATACTCGGGGAAACAACCGGAGGACTAACTTAGAACGTGTGATACGTTCTAAGTTAGGCCTCCGTTACTTGTGTGACTCTGTATCCTTTAAACTAGAACACAGCACTGTTGTTGTAAGGAAGAAATACGTATAACGTATTTTAGTTGAATCGTCATTTCAACTCCGAAGGCACCACCACTGTTTCATTTAAAAAAACTTACAGAGGTAGAACTTTGAGAATAAAAATTCGAGGAAACTTTGAAAGTTGGGGAAAAATCTTGTATAGATATAAAGAATAGTGTGGCGGTGGTCGAACTACACTGGTCCTACCACCTGGGTGGTGTTGCACCTTCTATCACCTTCTACTTATAAGTGGGTAACAGTGTCACTCGTCCACAGTGGCTATATCGTTTGAAGGACCGATAATTTATCGATGAGGAAGAAAAGTCTCGAGTGGTGACCAATAGCATCACACATAGGTCGTCCCCCGAGAGAATCAGCTGGTTTTAAAAAGCACAAGACGTTAGGGTTGGAGTGGCGTAAATTAACGCAGGCCTATGTCCTGCAGTCGGCCTCAAAAGGTTTTTTTGGATAAATAGATAACTTATTAGACAAAATACAATCAAATCGCAAGAAATCTTACTCGTACTTTTTGTCATTTTGTCCCCTTGTCATTTTAAAGTACATTTTCCGTTTTAATTGTGTAAAGCAGCCTTTTAATTGGATTAAGCCGTTATTATCCACGAAATACGTTACGTTAATGAGGTCGCTAACGTTATTTGCTAACAACGTTATTACTCACTAATTATAATACGTGGATAATGCATGCTTTGGCATTGTGAAAGCTTAATAACTCATACATTAATATGCACTCTATATAGACTTAGTAACAAACCGACGTCAGATCTACATAAATATTAAGGAGTTTTTAGTTTTATAGATTTAGCAACACTCCAAAGAAATGTCCGTGTAGAGCTTATATGATACTTAGGCAGGCATCTACGGGCGGGGGGAGGGTAAGAAATGCCCCGGGCGGCAAGTTCAGAGGGTGAATTCAAATTTTGCAAACAATATGGTAAAAAAAATTAAGGCAGTGGGGGCGGCATTTTTCCAGTTATTGCCCCCCCCCCTCTACAAATATTGAAGATCTGGGGCTGCAGTTACTGCAAGTAGTTTAGTTTAGGGGTACATGTATTTAAAAAAATTGTGTAGTTTAACAACGCAACAGTTAGGTATGAATGTTAGACATTCCAGAATAATGAAAATGTTTTAATGTTAATTACATTATTAGAAAGTTTGAAGACATATGTTTAAATTATATAGTTTTAGTCCCTTTTAGACCTTATAATGGTATGTTTTACAAGTGACACTTTTGTTGTTTTACACAAATTATTTTGTGTCCTTAACTTGCGTCCCTGAGTGGGTCATTTCACTGATACTAGGATTTTTTGGCGATCTAGACCTAAAAAGGTGTAAAGGCTAGAACAGCCTTTTCAAACCGCGGGCTTTTGGCGATTTAATAATGTAGAGAAACAAGACACAAAGTGTAATTAAAGTAAGTTTGTGAATCAATTCGTTAAATAAAAAAAACGGGCAAATACGAGTGTGTAAGGGTATTACGTACTCGTGTTAGCTGCTACGATGTTATCCCTCGATCTAGGTTAATTACCTGGTAATTCCCATTACTGGTAACACTGGGGGGTGTGTACCCCCTCGCGTTGTAGCCTGTGCCCGCGGACCCATGGTACAGGGTGTTATTGTTCGCGTCCCGCGTCGTCGCCGCCGTGTACGTCGACTTGCAGTTTTGGGACATGCTGTATATCTGGAAAATTTAGAAGGGAGATTTGAGTATTTTTAGTTTCAGTTTTGGGACACAGTGTATAAATGCCTAAAAACTTTGAAGGGTTTTCTTACATTACCACCCTTTCACCAAAACGCAATAATTGTGTCGCACTAGAAATAGATGCAGCAGTAACATGCAGCAACACCGGCCGAACAATACCAGTTTTAACACCTTAAAACAACTGAGCCTTTGGCAAAGGCTTTTCTCAAAAACAAAAACAAATGAAGATATCCACCGATACAGTACAAAAACTGCAGATGTTTGAAAACTGTACAGTAAGTAAATAAAAAGATAATTATTGTTTCATTTCCCAAAAAATACATTTAAAAAGCGAATTAAACGTACGAGAAGCAAATACAAAGATGTTTTTTATCTGTCAAAGCGAAAAAATGGCGTCGCAATGAACGTTTATATTTAGAGCGGTTTAATAAAATGGTAGGTACAACTTGTTTCAATAAATATTGTAATTGAATACGGCATTTGTAATTACCTCTCACTCGTACTCTGTAATGTGTGAGCAAGAAATATTACATTAGTCGGTATTTAGGATTATATTCTTTATTGACAGAAATAATTGTAATTACGAATTGCGGGATCTTTTGTTTGTTTCATACATATAACAACAAGTTTCGTGTGTCTGTACATCTTCATATTTGCAAAAAATATAGTTTGGAGGACTGATAAAAAGTAATAGAGATTTCCATATTTTTTATTTTTTGTCTGTATGTTTGAAGACTAAATGTGTTAAACGTCAAACTAAATGTATAGAATTTAATTTATTTCTTTAAACATACATGTATGTAGAGTCTCTAGCTTTAGATAATATTTAGTATATATTTCATTAAAGTGCGTCAACTAAAAAAAGTAACAATCAAATTTAAAGTAATGTTACTATTTTTAAACGGGAGTGTAACCTCGGGGCACAGCTAGTCAATCTATACATATAAATAAAGTTGAGTGTCTGTTTTAAAAAACAGCTTTTTACCAAATGCATATTGAAGTGTATTACGATACTAATAACAAAAGATCAATTACTAATTTTTTTGTCTGTCTATTTGTCAGTTTGTTCCGGGTAATCTCTGAAACCGCTGCACCGATTTTGACAGGACGTTCTCTCGTTGGATAGTTGATGCGTAACTTAGGCTACTTTTAATTTAAAAAATGTAATTATTGTTCCGCACAAACAAATAAAACCTAAGAAACTGCGCGCGCTCTACGCGCCGCTAATGTTAGTTGCTATTAGTCCTATCTAAAACAATGCTATATTGTTAAAATTGTATAAGTTCTACAATTGCGGCTTTATGTAACCATGTCAAGTTAAATTTTTGAAACGCGGGTATAACCACGGGGCTGAGCTTGTATAGAATATGTCGATACATATCATATAGGTGCATCAGGAGAGTTTGCTAGATGACGCTAGTCCCGATTATTATTTTTTAACAGACAACTAACGTAACAGCGAAGACTGCACTGGTCATAACGTTTTTGATTTTTTTTAAAGTCGGCGGTGACTGAAACGCATTCATATCACGTATTCTGGTGGAACGTAAGTTCTATATTACGATTTAATTGAAAATGTGTTATTGTTAAGTCATAAGACACGGTTTTTTGAACCTCTTCCGACTGAAGAATCTCTTGTCCCATGCAATATTATGGATTCAAACTTGCGTGGTTGTATGTTCGTAAATGTATAAGTGAACGAGATTGCAGTTCATTTAATGGTGAGTATCAACTTTTTCATATAGAAATTTACAATGAGCCCCAGACAGGATAAGATATCAATTAGGAAAGTGCTAGCACTTCTGTGGACTGTGTGACTAAGGGATGCCTCGTACAAGGTCTTACGACATCCCTCAAATCAGAACACTGTAGCCCTTAATATCAGCAATATTCTTAGGTAGAATAGGTGTGGTCTAGCCTCTGGAGCCAAGCTACAAAGTTTTCTACCTTTAAACTCTGTGTGCGCGAAAATAATATACGACAGTTTTCATTTTGAATAACATTCCTTATTGAATCAAGTTATACCAGGTTGTCTTCGTGGTCGGCAAGTAATTAAAAAAAGCTGTCCGAAATTGTAGCAACTTGAGTCAGTACAGTTATTAACAGTAAACGTAATATGAGATGGACGTTCAAACGTATGGTGCAATGCATGGGAGATTGCGGTTTCCTTGCAATTAAATCGAAATGAGAAATTAACTGTAAAGTAAACTTTAAAAGTGGTGGAATCTTATTAGACTCCGATGGCACCACCGCAACACCTATTTCTGCCTAATAACAGCAGTGTTAATCGCTGTTGCATTTTAGTTTCATGAGTGTGGTAAGAGACTTATCCGAGGCGTTCGAACTAGTTCTCAGGGTTAGCATAACATCTGTGGTCCAGCCTTCTCGAGCTCAAGTAAGATATAATTTTATCTGGGGTATCTTGATCACAGATGTCCATAGGTGCCTTGTGGTATAGGTTTGGAATAGTATACTCCCTCTTTCCCCGTGGATGTCATTGAGAGCCACTAAGAGAAAGTGACATAATCAAGATGATGACCTACGCGTGCCAGCCGCGGTGACATTCGGAAGAAATCTCCATTATGGGAGGCTTAAGTCTACCGGTGGGCTTCGAATGATTGTGCCTGTATACTCGTTATAATTTTGTAGCTTATAATACCTATGTTAAAGGAGGTATTATAAACGCTCACAGCCTATAACTTAATCGTTTAATATTCGCCGGGCATTTTTCGGCGTTCAGTCAAAATGGATTACCCATTTTCTTGCTCTTCTATACATCAGACGTATACGTTGGCCAGTGATTAATACTCCGTCGGCATACTGGAAATTAATTGGAGTCCAGAAATGGCGATTTTATTTGTTGCAGATACTAGCGTTGGTGGTTTAAGAAAAAAATTACATTTAGAGCATAAAGGCGACAGACAGTGACATTTACGAGTAATTAGAATTTATACTTATTTTCTGTTTAAGATTGCTTGCGGAAATATATTATTTATTTTCTTATTTTGAGTTTTTATTAAACGAAGCTAAACGACAGCGTAAGCATATTTTGGATGTTAAAAAATCAAGTTAAATCAGTTATTCAGAATCAGTTTATTTCAAAATTATACCAAATTTATTTCCTATTTTTAATTGCTTTACAATTTTGCATACCACATACATATATAACGCAGTCGGTAAAATAGAGTACTAATCATTTGTATTTTTTTTTACTGAAATAGTAAAATGAAAATTAAAATGTCTTAAGAAATCTATGTTTTATCTTACTTTTTAAAGTCCAAGGAAACGAACGACGCTGAAGGAGAGAAACATGTATTGTGTGTATACATAATATATGTTTCTCTCCTCTAATCTCTCTCGATATGTATATATTGAAACCACAGTTTATATTTTCATATGATACATATATTTTCAAACACCGGACAATCACACAAATAGGACACCATTATTCACATAAAGGTAAAATAAATGCACATTTGACCGGTTTTCCGTAATTTCCAAGCATTTAGCAACCGAAAACCTTGAAAGGGCCGGGCAAATTTAATATGGAGCAATTATACGCGAAATCACAAAGAATTTTGTGGTTTCGGTTAAAAAAATCAACCAAAACGCTATTATTATACGATATATAATGAGTGCAATAACAAAGTTGCGGACCGGGTTTTGTGATCGAGCCTTATTTGTCGAGATTGTTCGGTTACCGCATTGCTACATTTCCAGTGATCTACATACATAATGAGTTTGATTAAATCTGCGTAAAAAATTAACTTACGTCGGTTTAATTTTAGAGCTGCATAAATGGCCTTTTTGGATTTTTCCTTTTAGTGCATTCGACGCCAATGCTCTTGTTTGTATTGACATATTTGTCGATTATTGCTTTGTGCTCAATTGTATTTTATAATTATTTTTCATAATTGGTTGCAATATTTTTAGCGGACGAATCTTTCCTTACAACTGAAGGAAGCCCGCTGCACGCTGCTTTGAAATGTATATGAGGAGGCATAAATTATTTGAAAAAAAAAAAAAACGCTTTCTACACTCATAGCCTCATATTAGGATTTTCTCTTGTGTCGTAGTGTGTGACACACAAACACGAATACACACCCAGACCCAGAACAGAAATCTAAATTCATCATTTAGATGTCTGGCCGGGGATCAACCCCGGAACCCACTGCGTGTCAAACCGGCATGATGACCACTCCGCCATGCGGTTCGTCTTAAATTAATTGAAAGAAAGGAAAACAGCGGCCTATTCCTAACAATACATATATTTTTAGTGTTAACAAAATATAAAAACGGTTTCTACAGGGTTCTACGTACAAGCGATAAGGATGACAGGCTACTTCATGAAGAGCGGTTGCTGTCATTGAACATTTGCAACACCAGAAGAGTCGCCAATCGCCGGCTTTGAATAAGAGCTTGTCTTGCAACTATTTTTGAAAAGCCCATGTTAGCATTCCGGGAATTTCAGTCCAGGTTACGAAAATATTGTGATGCAGATCTTGGTCGTCGGTCATAGTCATAATTAACTAAGTAAACTACCCCTTTTGTAACATCCAAAATATGGCCATGTTAATGTTTAGTTTATTAACGAACGCAATAAACGATTTCGCTTTCTACACTCAGAGCCCCACATTGATTTTCTCCTGTTACGCGAGTGCCAAGGACACACGAAGACAGTTACATAAACACCCAGACCCAAAACAGAAATCTAAACTCATCAATCAGGAGAATTGGAAGGTGGTAGAACCAGTGTAGTTCGCCCGGGGAGGTACCACCGCCGCGCCTATTTGTAGCGTGAAGCATTTTTTGCGTTTCGCTGGAAGGGTGTGTTTGCCGGCTCACTTATATATGAGGCGACCATCCTAGTCCTCAGGAATAGCATCGCATCTCGCGTGATCGTCTAGCGTGATCGACTTCAGATAGAACCCCTGTTCTACATGAAGTTGCTTACAGATGCCGTCCATGGGCGGCAGTAGCCACTTACCATCAGGTGGACTGCTCGTTTGCTATTTCAATTAGATAAACAAAAAGAATCCTGTAGGAAAAAGTTATAGTGTTGCTACCATGTAGAAGAAGTAAGTGCCAATGTAATACTTAAGTCATCGTTTCATAAATAGTAAATATTAAGTAAATAAGGAACCGCGGTATACTCTAATTAAAGATTAAATATGAATTACAATAATGGCTAGATTATCTGGTATTGTTCATTACGAAATCAATTTTGTTTTGATAAAATCTGAGTGTTTTACGTGAAAATACGAAACCGACACTTAAGGTTCGTGCGACGGTGATAATTTTAATAAATAAGGTTATGATTTTATTGATAACAATAGGTATATTCTAATGTTGCACGTGCTTATGTTTCTTTTTTGAGATACCGCTTTCAATTTGATTTGTTGTAATTCGAATTGTTTTTGTGGCCCAAATAAAATATATCTAATCCATCAGTTATTTATAAAACAAGCATTTCAAAATAACGGCTCAATTTTCTTACACCGTCCGTAGTCAGTCGGGGGTGGTAACAACACCTATGTCTAATAGGAAGTAGCCTGTAGTGTCATTTCTCGTATCACATTCTTGTCTGAGGCGTGGTAAGCAAATACACACTAAACGGTGCCTTCAGGGACACGAGTGCAAACTCAGCAGTCTCGGGTAGTACAATGTTTTTTGGAGTCGTTATAGTTGTCCAAAAACTTTTTAGTAATTTGAGGCAATAACACATTTGATGTCAACCTCAGGTAAGACTCTAATGTAATGTGGGCTGCATGCTCGTTTGCTACTCCAATTCTTTTTCCGTATTTAAAATACTAGCAGAAACCGTGCCCACTTTGTTGCGCATTAAATTTTTTTTGTGAGTTTCTTAGTACTAAATGGAAGGGTTTAATACCCAACTGCCAAAACCAAAAAGGAGGGTTAAGTTTTTCTCGCGTATGTATATACATATGTATCTAATCGCATGCCAATTTGACGAAACATGTTTGCTCCATTATGTAAAATCTTGGTGTAACAACCTTTGCTTGTTATCTTTCAAGTGAATATTAAAATGATTATGATTATTTTAATTGTTCAATACTTCTTTGTATACAATATTTGATGTAGTTTTATTATCTGGCAGCAAACTGTTTAATTTTTCTGCATATCCAACCAAAGATAAACCAACATAAAATATAGCTGTCTATGGGAAAAACACTCTTAAATCAATGCCTCCACTTGTTCCGTACCATTATCTATAAAAAAACGGCAAAGAAATCACGTTTGTTGTATGGGGGCCGCTTAAATATTTATTTTATTTTAATTTCATTATGTATTTTTTTAAATGAAAACATAACCAAATATTCTGTGAATATTTCAAGCGTCCATCTGTTGCCGTTATTAATATCAAGGAAAATATCGTGTTTGTTGTATAGGAGCATCCTTAAATATTAATTTTGCTTCGATCAAACTGCACACGGTGTGCAAATTTGATTGAAATAGGTTTAGTAGTTTAGGAGTCCATAGCGGACAAATAACGTGACTCCGAATCCGTCTGATTTATTTCTTTTTCAAATCAGAGATTGAAGAAATAAGTATTTTGGCCCAATCCTGCTCGCATATATCAGAAAACGATAGACGGATATTCCTCATTGGAGTTCAAGATGATGTGGCTCTACAAGCCCACTTCGATGTATGTTACCGGACTATACACGAACCAAGTTACAGAGACCTCACGCTCATTGTGGACGGAACCAGCATGAGCTGTATCTTGGATACGCCAGCGGCGCCCAAATTTGTTGATATCTCGTTGAAATGTAACGCTGTGCTGTGTTGTAGATTGTCCCCTATACAAAAAGCTAAGGTAATCCATACATATAAAAATATGTATTTCGCATGTCTGCACATCTCATATATTTGATTGTTTGTAAGTTTTTTGGAGACTGACATTAATAATCGATTTTTTTTTACATTTCTCATAATGTATGTCTCTCTGTTTGTAAATGTGTTTGAAATCGCATAACTAGAGCATTTATGTGAAGAATTTATTTTATTTATATTTTTCTAGTCCAATATTTTTGTATATATTTTGAGATTGAATTTATATTCTTAATGAGAATAAATCACAAACCTTAAACTCTTAGTCTTAAAGCAAAAACCACAGGTAATATTTGCCCTAATTTCATCCTAAATTCATTTACTATAGGTATGTATAGTTTATATTATTTTAAATATGTTAATTTTTTTTAAACATGCGTATGACCGCAGGTTACAGCTAATAGTCACTGAATTACACTATCTATGCGTAATTTATTTTGTACACGATAATAGAAAGTGTCTAGAAGGATAATAAATAAATTAAATAACCTATTTTTACGCAATAAATATCATTCTTATTTGTCCGCATGTGTGAGCTTATCTATTGATTTTTTTGTATATTTCTTTGTTTGTCGTGTTGTGGTTAAGTTTAATTATACCACTCATTTACCAAATCTACTCGGATATTTGTGGCTAATCTTGTTTTGAAATATTTCAGATAGTGAAATTAATTAAGAATAGTTCAGAAAAGCCTATCACAGCGGCAATAGGTGACGGTGCGAACGACATATCCATGATACAGGAAGCTCACGTCGGCTTCGGGATATTCGGGAAGGAGGGACATCAGGCGGCTAGGTCAGCTTATTATTTGAGTACCGAATGTTTTTTTTTGCAAGTGAAAGTTTGTTTTGTTGAGTGAGATAAAGACAAAGTACTTAAACCTGATGGGGTTTAGTTAACAATGGTGTGATCGTGATATAAAACCGTAAGTCATATGTGATAGAATTATTAAACTTTGCCCAGGGACCCTATGGGTGTAACTGCCTATCTGTTTTTAACGTGAAGCAGTTGGCTTTCGGTGAATGGAAATGAATGCCGGCCGTCTTACATATGAGGAGACGATCTACTTTTAGTAGAACATGTTCGTTATCGCGATTTACCTTTAGATGGACTGTAAGCACGTTTGGTACTTTAAGCTGAAAAAACTAATATGGTGGTCAAAATATAGCCCAAGTCAAATTAAGAATGATAGAATGAAGTGTTTGCTGGCTCATAATTCCATTTTATGTGTTTTACAAAGCACATTCCTCAAAGGTATTAGTTATACGCGAGGTCATCTTATCGAAAAGTCATTTATATTTGCGAGTAGGTATTAAGTTAAGAGGTTATTAGTGCGTTATTGAAAATATACTTTCTTACAATGTTAACTATTTCTATCGTATAGCTTTTATGCGTTTCGTTGCAAGGGTGTGGAATTGTGGATGATGACTGGATGAAACTTTCAAAAGGTACCTGACGCCGTGGGAGCGACGCCAGGTTATGTGAGATTTTAACCACACTAAAACCTTCCCGGTTGCCGTCCTCGGCGCTACGAAGAGGATTCCGGGATCTCCAAAGGAACACAACCGGAGTCCTCTGAGCGCTTTGCCCCATCGGGCTCCACCCAGGCGAACGACTGGGCCGACCGCACCATCTAGTCATTACGACCTTATGCGACCACATATACTGCCGTCTTTCCCAGGGTCGCTTGGCTGGACGGTTCGAGCTCCCACTATTGCCGCCCGCAACGCCGGAAGCCCCTTAGTCCTTACGAGTGGCAACGTTTCGCTCATTGATTTCAGGTAGAACCCCTGCTCTATCTGGAGTAAGTTACAGATGTACGAAGGCGGCTGTGACTACTTATTTTAATTGATTGAAAAAAAAACATGACATCACGTTTTCAATGCTTTTATATTAACAATAATTATATTTTACTTTTTCAGGTCTGCAGATTTCGCCTTTACAAAATTTGCGATGGTGAAGAAAGTATTGCTCGTAATGGGACACTGGTACTACACGAGGCTGACTACTTTAATACATTACTTTTTCTACAAGAATCTAGTCCTAGGTAATATTATGGTAAGTATCTAAATTTTATCAATTAATGTGGTCAAAGTATCGAGTACTGAAGATGCGTATGAATTATTTAGTTTTCTTGTATTTTCCCCCATTTTTTTCATGACGTAGGACATAAAAATTGCTGGATTAATTACAATAGTAAGACTCCATGAATAAGGGAGATCTGGAAACGCACTCAATTTCGTTATCCATGGGAGTTATTAGTGGGAGGGAATTAGGTAGTGAATCCCCCTAGAATAGACCAAAAAGGAAAACATTATTTTGTCGATAAATTTCGGAGTACATTATTTTTTAAATTTCAACTTAACCTAGGCTAAGGGTCCTTAGCCTAGGTTAAGTTGAAATTTAAAAAGCTAGCCAACTAAAAGCTACGTCTCCAAAGTGAATTGGCGGAAGACATAATTAGTGGCTCACCAATGTCAGATGTTATCAAAGCAGACAATAGGCATCCTAGAAGGTCTAACTACTGATATCTATTGATAACAACCGTGTCCAACGGCTTAACGTAACCGACGAAGCACAATAAATAAAACATGAATTACAGCCAGTTGCGGTCATCCATCTTTGTCCAATCATACCCGACGTTGCGACGACATCGTAACTATTAGATCAATTACTATCTATATAAGCAGCCAGTGCTTCCAGTTCGTAATTATAAAATTTATTAATCAGTATTTTCCACTGAAAACTACTCATACTACAGTATTTTGTACAAAATTACAGTAGATAAAGTTTTAAAAAGGGAAACGGAGATTTTTGAAGGGAAATTTTGGTCAAGGAAAAAAAAGGTTTCCCAATTTAACGACCAAAAAAAGATCGATCATAACCGAAATAAAATTTTGCTGTACAGTTTAAAAAAAAGGTTGATCTACCGTAATGACAGTGCTTCTGGAAGCACTGTAAGCATCAGACCTATAAGTTTTTGTATTGCATAAATGTGTACGTTCTATTGCAGATTCTCTTTCAAATACACAGTGCGTTTTCAACGCAGTCGATTTACGACTCAATGTACCTGACATTTT
>DWTU01002061.1:0-12066 GCA_018251515.1 Cecropterus confusis | reverse complement strand
CATAGCTAATCCTTACATATAAAAAAGTGATAGTTCCATGTATCTACACGTCAAATATATTTCCAAAAAATTGTGTCATAGGAAAACTGCTGAATTTACACAAATGATTGAACATATTTATAGTCTGCATCGTGATGTAATAACATAAAGTTTTTTATTTTATTAAATCTATATCAAATTTTATTACAATATAAAATCACGTTAGTTCCTTTTTGAATTCTTTTTAAAGCACAGTTGATAAAAGAATGAAAATACATGTAGTTCTGCTAACAGATTTCTCATTGCGTTATACGAGTACAAATATCTATTATTACTACATACATTTTATATAGTTAAATAAGAAACTTTTTAAACTTAACAAAGTGTTTTATCAGATTGAAGTAGCAAACGGGCATGCAGTCCACCTGATGGTAAGTATTTACTGTCGCCCATACATATTCGTAAGCAAATTCAAATAGAACACGCGTTCTATCTAAGGTCGATCGCAGATACGTTGCTACTCCTGAGGATAATTATGGTCGGCCTATATATAAGTGAGATGAACGACACCCCTCCACCGATGAAGCCTACCTATACCTATTTCTACTTATTACTTATTATTATATAACTTTATTATTATATAACCTATTTCTACTTCTACTTATTACTTTATTATTATATAACTTATTCTACTATTATATAATACCTATTTCTACTGTGGAGCAAGAACTGCTTCACACTAGAAATAGGTATGGGACCTCCCCGGTTGAACTACTCTAGTTGTACCACCTGGTAAAACGTGCAATTCTGATAAGTTTATTATAAATAACTATATATATACATAACTTGCATTTATGTATTTTATTTTATAATTTTGAAAGTGGTTGAACACTTTGTGGTTCGACTCCGGTAGCACCACCACCTCACCTATTTCTGCCTAATAACAGCAGTGTTATGCGCTGTTGTGTTCTGCTTTGAAGGGTGTGGTAAGGGAGACATACTTTTGCGAGGCATTCCATCTTAGTCGTCAGCATCTGTGGTTAGCCTTAGGTGAGATTTTGATCTTACCTAAGGTTGATTACAGATGTCCATGGGCGGCAGTAGCCACTTACCATCATTACCATCCGGTGAGCTGCCTGCTCGTCTGCTAGTTTCATATAAAAAAATGGATAATTAAAGTAAATCTTCCATTTTTAAGCATTGCAATTTTTCATAACGCCTTATAAATTTTAAAAGCAATGTTCATATTCGGTTTTATTTTATTAAGGTTTTTATAAGGCATTATACATATGAACTTGGATTCTAAATTTGATATTTTTCTTATGTCTTCCTATATAATCGTTTCCATAATATAATGCCCTGGTCTGTAGTACAAATCTTACATTTCAATTATGTATTTTATCTTTATCGAGTAATACTTACAAGACAAAACATGCAATTAAAATATTGCTGAGAATATAGCATTATATAAGTAAGCATTCAACGAACTGAAATTAATAAATAAAAATATGATCGGAAACATACAAAACACATACACTGTACACACAATATTTTATAGTGTGTAGAGGATGGAACACTATACCTAGCTATACCTACTACAATATTCTTAAAGAACCCCTAACTTAACCACTTTGTTCGTATAAAGTGGCTATAACTCTAGCATCTATTTTAAGGAAGGTGTTTATAATATATTCTTCATCATAGGGTTACCATAGAAATAATTCCGTGTAAGATATTTAAAAATAATTTAAATACAAATCGAAGCTATTATAAGGGTAAATTATGTCAAGATGCACTAATACTCAATATTATAATATGTTTCTTAACACATTTCCGTTCAGTTTAGCTTATTGGTCGTCCTTTTTCTTTTTAGGTTTTTCTCTTGTTAGTCTAATCTACGATTTAGATAAAACGATCTATCTACATAGACCGTATGTTATATTAAATGACACGACTAGAAGTACTTCTGTACTTCACCTACTACTTCTATAACTTTAAAACATATTCTATTCAAAGAAACTGTCTTCTAAAAATAGTTGGCCACCCTAGCAAAAGAAACGACAGGTTCAAGGCTTGAGTCTTTAAACTTAGAAAAAGCTTTGTGGAAAGAATTTATTTTAAAAAGTTATTTTTTGGTCACCTTACTCTAGGCACGCGACAGGAGGTTCCAAGACTCGACGCACTGACAGGTTTCCTAAACGGGACTGGGACTCGACCAAGAATGCCAAAAGGATTAAAAATAAACACTAAGAAACACTCATCAACGTTGAACATTGTTTTGATCATTTATATAAATTGGTACCAAATACTTGAATTAAACCTGCGAATAGTTTAACAAGCAAGTTGTCGTAGATAATTAAGCGCTTTCTATTCCTTCAATCTCTATACGATTAAATAAATCAATGACTGTCAATTATTTTTAACGGACTTTAAAATCGATCAATTCGTCTTTTGTTTTTCATTAAACGACTTAGTTTCTGTTCTGTTCTCAGTAATAAATATGTCAATGAATTATAAAAAGTGTTTTATAACACTTTAATGGGTACACTTGTACCATGAAGAATAAATAAACATGTCAGTATGAAAACAAATCCCATATTTGAAAAGTGTGAAAAGGCAGAAGCATGTATTGCAGTTCGGAAAGATGTGGAACTGTAGTCAGCCAATATGATTTACATATGAGGCGACCATCTTACTCCTCCGGAGTTGCATTACATACATGATCAGTTTCATGTAAAACTTTGTTTTATATAGTTAGTTACAGATGTCCGTCGGCACGTCCGGCGGCAGTCACAACTTCCTATTATGTGTCCTGCATGCTAATTTGCTACTTCAATATTATAAAAAGGCTTTGCTTACTTTTGTATAATTTAAGGTTAATGTCATTTCCCACTTGACAGTACTTTATGGCCACAGCTAGGTAAGACATGTAGGGTATAAATAAGCCTTGTTTGCATTGACTTGCGGATCAAGCTAGGACCTAGCACATCTTCAATTCAATCGTTTTAAATGTGGCGTCGAGGCGTGAAAAGGTCTCTAGTTATTTATCGCGACATCCATTGTCTCCGTCACTCACTACCATACAAGCGGGAATTTGCTCGCGTTTCAAGTCCGTATACATTTAGTCACTTCTTTATGTATCCAGAAAACAATGGTAACAATCCGTAGAAGGTGCTACTGAATACTCAAGATGCTTTATTGAGAGCTGACATTCGTATTATCTTACGGCCGTCGAGGTCGGTAGTAGGTAATCGTAGAATCAACGGACCTAAATTATGAGGCTAAAGCTCGCTTGCGCGAACTTGACATTGATCGATGTCTGCCGTTTCGTAACGCAAACATGTACAGGAAAAACATTTTATGTGACAAATTATAATCTCAATTTAATGTTGTATTGTAAACAAACGAGTGCCGAGAGGTTCATAATTCTGTGAAGAAATCTCTCTTAAACAGTAACTGTTTTCTTTAGTGATTTAGTTATATCTATTTGACTCCATCATGTTTTATGTGATGGTTAGTGGCTACTGCTGCCCACGAACATAATTATTCCATATTAGATAAACTAATAGTAAAAGAGACATAATAATTAAGTCTTTGAGGTTAGATATTATTGCCCTTGAGTAAAAGTTAGAACGCCGTGTAAAAGTTTTTTTTATAGTATGGAAGTAGCAAACGAGCATGCAGCCCAACTGGTGGTAAGTGGCTACTGCCGCCCATGGACATCTGTAATCAACCCTAGGTAAGATCAAAGTCTCATCTGAGGCTAGCCACAGATGTGTTGCGACCTGAGCTAAGATGGCATGCTTCGGAAAAGTATGTCTCCCTTACCACACCCTTCAGACCAGGACACAACAGCACATAACATGCTGTTATAAGGCAGAAATATGTGTTGCGGTGGTGCTTCCGGACACGAACCACAAAGAGTACTACAACAAACATACAACATACATACGCTCGAAAAACACTACCCTCCGTCTGACGCAGTCTGGTAAAAATAAATGTATGTGTCCGATGTTATGAAGCTTCGAAAAACTGAAAATTGTAGCGAAATTTACTAATGTGCGTTAAACACTTACGATAAACGAACATTTTATGAGCAGTTAGAATTATTTGTCCTTTAAATTGTATATTCACTGAAGTAATATAAATCTAACTTACATAAATATTTTGCAACGATTAAGTACATATAAATGTTATTGAAGTTAAAAGTGAAAATGAAACATGAAGCGTCAGTAAACTCAGGGTTTGAATTACATCCATCGTAAGCCAACTGCATAACGTTGTTACAAGGTTTCATGATGAAACAGATTTAAAACATTTTTATAACATTCGAATATAATTTGATTGCGTATATACAGTTATTTCCGTTGAGATAGAATCTTCATAATATGATAAAAGCGAGAATTCGTGAAAATGCATTGGCCTTTGTTACTCCGTCACGCAAAATATTATCTACTCATTGGATTTGGATGAAATTTAACACAGAGATATTTTAAAATCTGGCGTAACACATAGGACTTCTTCATACGAAAAAATAATCAAACGAACGGTGCCGCGGGAAAAGCTAATTTATAATATTAAAAAAAAACTTAATATAATTCATGAACACTTAAATCAATTCCACAGCTGTTTAACAATCTTGATTTAATTGAATATATAATTTATAGGCAACCCACTAGCTCACATAACCTACTTAGCCGATAAGGTAGTATAACAAAAATATTGCACTAAATAAATTATTCAGTGTTCATTTTGTACACTAATTTACAAATACAATTAATATAGCATGTAGTAGTTTCTTTATAATTATATAGCTGTTACAATTATTCCTTTAAAGCTAAATGCAAATCAGATCGAAAACAAACGGTACGGTAATAATTTATTATTATATAAAAAACATTTTAAATCTGGAAAACTCGCAATGTAGTATTGCTAGTTTTCCAGATTTATACTGTATGTGTATCACAATTTTAGATACTTACGTATATCAGCGGCAGCGAAGTGCAGCGCCAGAAGCAGCGCCGCGGGAGTCAACATGTCTACAGTTGCACAAGAATGTATCGCGAGCACTCGGAGAGCGTGGTCTCGGCCAGCCGTGGCGCGGTGTGGACCGGCACTGCGCTCAACCACCACCTCTACCCGGCTAAGGACATGTGAATGTGGAAACAGCCCTTCTATTCTGGATGAAGCGACCGTAAAGTATTCGCGTCCCTTACTACGCGCTTAGGAGGAAACGAGAAGGGAGATCGTACTACGCTTTCCGTGGAAAACTCGTGACTTGTTCTAGATGCAAGCACGTGTTGGGGTCATTCATAAATTAGGTCCAGTTAGACCCGAAGTGATTCCTATACAAAGAGCTCTAACTGCACGTTAAGCTTTATTCAATAAAATTACATACTAAGATGCAAGGAATTAACAATACCTTTCCATAACTGCCCCTTTGTCTGATTTCCTAAAAATAAGTTTAAACAATGATTCCTAAAACAATTAAGTTGAAACATATACGTGCTTCTATAAAGTTATGCTACCTACGCAACAATTCCCAGCCAAACAACTACAACTTATGCCCTTTAAATAATTTGAAATCTTAAAGGTGCGACTTATACACACATCCTCGCAAATTCTCGCCGTTACAATATTAGTTTGAGTATTTCAATCCTATGTCAAATAATAATTGTTCATCTTACTTTATTATGTGGACACTAAATATATAACAATGTGACAAATAGGCTAAATTGAGGTCATCCAATAAATTCCATTGCCATATTATGGTTTCATCATATTTTTAATATATATTTGATATTTGCGAAAGATGTTCTTCATTAAGAATTCATGAAGGCCATGACTTATACGGACTTATAAGTGCCTTGCATGTGCGTATTTAAGAGGGCCAGGGGGACAAGGAATAGGGTTCCAGACCCACCAAAAATTAAAAATATTTATCAGGAAGACCTACTATTAGGGACCCGTCAGCAGCCGTATAAATTCGTCGACGTTTATGGACGTTTTTTTTTGCCGACCTCGAGTGCGTACTTTGGACCCCCTTATGCCCATGGTCTCTTTGTTGTTAATGTCGTATTTTATTGTCCACCTTCTTCCATTAATAGTATCATAATTAATGAACAACTCCTAGAATATAAATTATTGGAGGGTTGAAAAGAATTTGCCGCAAAACCTTTACGTACCTAAAACTACCAGGTCATCATGGCGACCTGGACATCAACTAAAAAGGTGGTACCTTTCATGGTTGGAATGTGACATATGACATATCATTAGAATTGTCTTAGTTTGAAGAATGACATAGGCTATATTTTTTTAATGGCGCCTGTCAAAAAGAAAAAAAAGGTGGAAAGGGACGACTTCGTAATTACAATGAAAATATGGGTGTCAAATGAACGCTAGTAAATAGACCATTACAAAATACAATACAATTTTTTTTATATTACTTTGCTAGCAAAAACTTTTAAAAGGCTAGAAATAAATAAATTATTATGAAAACAAAATATCACATTGCAAATTTCAGTTTTAGGGGCTTTTTTGTTTTCTAAAACACATCTTGTCTGATTAATCTTTGTAAACAATTGACATATGTGCGGGTTACAGCATTTCTGAATTTCCGTCGATATATAACAGATACTAGCAAACCCCTGCCCACTTCGTTGGGGATTAAAAAAAATATATTGCGACTATAAATTTAGATCAAACTGCACAGTGTGCAAATTTGATTGAAATCGATTCAGCAGTTTAGGAGTCCATCGCGAACAAACAACGTGACACGTAATTTATATATGTTCAAAACGCAATTATTTTTACGTCGATATATAACCATTCAATACGCAGTTATATGTGATTTCGGTATTCGATCGATAGCTCGCATGCAATGGAACTGCACCTAAGATCAACTTATTGCGCACTCTACTGGTCGGTGGCGAAATTTTAAGTTTGTATGTCAAGTCAGTATACTGCGTATCTCTGATATTGAGCTGTATCTGTGTTTTCGCAAATCATTGGTACATTTGAATGGTTGATGCAATAAATGTGATATAATATTATTATATTAACGGCGGTATGGTATAAATCTTAGTTATGCGGCTACTGCTGCATATTTCAGCTTGTAACAATTGTGTAGCGCGGTTATTTTTTTAGGAACTTAGTAACGTTCTTTTTGGAGTTTGATATCGTAAATGCTTACAAGAGACGTGTCAACTTAGTCCTTAGGAACCCATTTGTGAATGGAGTAAGGTATTCATATTCTATTTTAGTTCGTTACTAACGTCCACAAGCGGCAGGGCTAATTACCTTAGATCAGGTGCAGCATGCTCATTTACCACATTTTCTCTGTTCCCTGAGTTATAGGTATCGTAAGTATCTTTCATAAATTTGCACGTTGATTTAAAAATATAGAAAAAAGTACTAGGCAAATTCAGACCGCTATGACATGAAGGTCTTAAAATTGAATCCTCTTCGAAGCCAACTTTATTATAACAAATATGCCCGTACTATAATATATTGACTACTAAGATTTAATACAATGCAAGTAACAGTGCCTTATAAGTAGAGTATGACTATAAAATAATCCATCCACCAGCTTTTTGAGTGAGAATTGCTAGACTTAAGCCAAAAATCCCTAGTAGGGGAATTTTTGCCAATGGTCACCGAGCCTGGCATGCTGATTGGTGATCCCAGTGGGTAATATTCATCCCTGTAGTTCCGGGATTAGAATAGGGCTACGGTATCCTCTGCCTATCGTAACAGGCGACTAAAAGGGGCTTCCGGGGTTGCGGGCGGCAAGAGTGGGAGCTCGAACCGTCCAGCCAGGCAACCCCGGTCGCATACCGTCGTAAAGACCAGACGTTGCGGTGGGTCCAGCCGCTCATCTGGGCGGAGCCCGATGGGGCAACGCGCTCAGAGGACTCCGGTTACGTTTCTTTGGATATCCCGGAATCCTCGTCGCAGCGCCGAGGACGGCCACCGAGGGGGTTTTAGTGCGGTAAAAATCCCACATAACCCAGCGTTGCTCCCACGGCGTCGGGTATCTTTTGAAGGTTTCCCCCTCGATACAAAAAAAAAATGGGTGATATTACACAGGAAGTCGCTGCTGCCCATTTCTTGGATTTTCTTCCTTAGTCGCTTCCTATGGCATCTATAGGAAGAGAGGGAGTGATGATTCAAAACTGAGACTACACGATAAAGTATGAAAAAAATACCCATATTCTCTACACATTACTGTTATTCTACCTACCATTCCTATAACTTTGAAAGTGGTAGAATCCTTTGTGGTTTACCTCCGGAGGCAAAACCGGCACAGGTATTTCTGCGTAATAACAGCAGTGTAAAGCGTTAAGATATTCTGGTTTGAAGGGTGGGGTAACAGAAACATATTTATCCGAAGCATGCATGCGAATGCATGTATGGCCGACATCGGGTGGGGCTTTGACCTTATGTAGAGTTGATTACAGATGTCCATGGGCAGGAGTGGCCACTTACTGTCAAGTGGACTCCTTTGCTACTTCAATATTATGGAATACTAATAATAAAAAGGGCCATAGTTTCCACGCGAGTCAAGTACCAAACCAAGGCTTTATGGACACTCTCGAAAATTATAAACTTTCGAAAACCTTATACAGAAGTGTCAGGCCTTTCTTCCTATGTATATCCCTTTAGACATACGATTTAACATTTAATCACGACACAAATTCCTCATATATTCTTAATATTCACTGAATAATTCATATTATGCACTTATTATATGTATATAATATGTATATGTATGTGAAGTTGGTAAAACTCTTTGTGGTTCGACTCCGAAAGCACCACCGTCACACTTATTTTTGCCTAATAACAGCAGTGTTATGCGCTATTCTGTTCTGGTCTGAACGGTGTGGTAAGGGAGACATACTTATTCGAGGCATTCCATCTTAGTCCCCAGGGGTAGCGACGCATCTGTGGCTAACCTTAAGTGAGACTTTGATTTTACCTAGGGTTGATTACAAATGTCCATGGACGGCACTAGCCACTTACCATCAGGTGCGCTGCAGGCACGTTTACTACTTTCATTCTATAAAAAAAATACTCGTAGGTACATTTTTTATTTACTACCATTATTTTATTTCTTTACATAGTCTTCCTCCCTCCGCTCCGCTGCTGTTTCTTTGATATAACAACCGAAAAATTGGGCTTCAGCCCAAATACTGTATTTAATATCTTACGCAAATATCATCCTCATTAGATCTTATTCCAGCGTCGCAATCCCGGGCGTGTCGAGTGGCCGATCGCCTTGACCACGGTTGCCACACCGCCGCTCGCTCGTAGGAAACGGAATTAATGCCATATACCACATTCGTGTCAGGCGACGCAGGCAACGCGACGGAAACGCGACGACGATTTTGTGAAAACAAACTCTATACTATAGTGGTGGATTTACACGTTTGCCGCCAGAAGCTAGTCAATTCAGTGGCGTGGCTGAAATTGGGAACCTAATTAGGAATTTAAGTCAGCGAAAAAATTATATCACTGCAAAATTTTCTTCTGCCCCCTCTCTACGCCATTGAGCTTGTTCTAATTATTTTTGCTGCCTGCAAGAACCGTAACTTAAAAAAAGATCGTCAAGATTTAAATAATCTTAGAATTTGGTGGACGAAAAAGAATGGACTAGCATTATATTAACCGTTTCTAAAATCTGCCGCCTTAGACTCCAGTCTACTCAGCCTGCAGGTAAATCCGCCACTAACTACGTACGTTATAAGAACGTTGGATAGATCAGGTGATCGAAGTTTTAAAGAACACATAATTCGCATTTTCAGAGATCCGATGCGACCTTTAGATGCTAGGTGCAGGACTAGTTTTTACGCGATGTATCCACGACTCTAGCTCAAGGGTCGGCACATAATTTTAAGTGTGGTGCAAATATTTTTAAAAAGTTCTAAAAGACCTACCTTCACTGCCGACTCGAGGCAAGTTTGAAGATGGAACGAAATTCAATTACGCTTTAAATCTAGATAATTTTTCATATTTGTGTCCGCAAATATATAACACGACCATAAAAGGTCACCAAGATATGGTGTCTGGAGCGGCCTGTTAAAAATATTATTCTAGTAGGTATATTAGATAACATTTGCGGTCTGAGGTTCGTCCTTCCGTCCGCCTGTTACCGACCCTAGAGCAAGAGTCATCGCCATTCATCGCCACTGCAGGGCGAGCACCTGTTTCATCGCGTCACTGTCAAATCGCCATCGCCTTACCATTTATTTGTGAAATGTAAGTAGGAACATGCACGCAGTCCAATTGATGCTAAGTATTCCAGAACATACATTACATCATGTATACTTGTGTATATCTGCGGATATTTGTAACCTATCCAAATACAAAAATACGAATAGGTTCCGAATTTAGTTCCAGCATCCAATTAGTTCCAACAACCTCAGGGATAGCAAGGCATCTGTGACCGTAAAACTTCAGGTAAGACTGATCTCATGTGGAGGACTAATATTTATATATTTGTTAATTTTTTATTAAAAATAATGATAAAAAGGGTTCCTCACTGACCTGATACTACATTTATGTTTTTTTCTTTATCGTGACGCATTTTCGTTTCATCGAATTTCAAATCAGAAATATGAAATAAAACAATCACTCCAAAAATAACCTTAAATAACATCGGTCCAAAGAAACTGTAGCAATGTGTATATTAAAAATCAAAATAGAATATGATTCGTAACAAAGAGTACAAAGTTAAACTTCTGGTTAACTTCTAAAAACACATCACCGTAATAACAACATTATAACCATACATTTATAAACGGTTTGACAACTCGTTGTGTAATAACTTAACTGTTACATTATATCCGTAGCCAACACCGTTTACGAGCGCACTGTAATGTAAACATTTTTAAGATTTCGTCCGAACTCACGTGCGAATTCACGTGTTTTAATTATAAACAAGCTTCTAAGAGGCCGAGGTTTTAGTCCTAAACGTTAACGAAAGGCTTACTTTTGATTAATCATTGCAGAGCATAAACTCGGATACGTTTACTTTATGACGAAGACAGTGTTAGGTTTTAGTCTGAGAAAGGATTTTATTGGTATCCTCCCCCCTGTACCAAATATAACCAAAACATAAGTACCAAGTACCATGCAAGTACCTGTTTGATTGGCACTAAATTTCCTCTCTTTCTCTGCCGGTGGATGTCGTAGGACTAAGGGACAAAACCAGGAGATGAACAGCAACTTCTTCCTCAAAGGCTACTCAAGTCTTAACACCCACTGCTGACTCCAACACGCATTCCGCGCAGTGTATTGGCTAACTTATTAAGGTCAGAATAAATCCGACAGCTATATAAAAATGTAGACCGTTAAATTACAGAACACCAGTTGCTACATTTCAACCGACAGTAGTTACGAGAACTATCCGCTCATGGCGGATGGCTCCGTAGGATGTATGTAAAGGAACCAATTATCCGCTATTACATGGTTAGATATCGTAGAACCTACTTCGCCAAGGTTTCCAGCGCTGGAGTATTGAACTTTGAGTGAAAGACGTAGGTTTGTGAACGCGTAAATGGCCTAAAAAGATTTGATGCCGATTTACACAAGCGGCTAACTAGTAGTTGGTAGTTGAAGATTCGCTCGGAGAGGTACTACAATCCTTGCGATTCTTTCGGTGCAAGGGTATGGGTTTCTGCTGACTTATATACCACTGTCGTCAACCTATTATTTATTGATTTTTATGTAACCCACCCGTAAATCAACATTTTTGTGTCGTTATTACTCAATCTAAGCAGCAAAATGTGACGAAACGCGTGGCTGAGCGGTCACCATACCGTTCTGACACGCAATGGGTACCGGGTTCGATCCCCGGCCAGACAGACATCTGAATGATGAGTTTAGATTCTGTTCTGTGTCTGGGTGTTTGTGTATTCGTCTTTGTGTGTCCATGGTACCCGCGACACAGGAGTAATATCCTAGTGTGGGGCTATGAGTGTAGAAAGCGATTACTTACCCGACTGCGACAGAAGGAGGGTAATGTTTTTAGAACGTATGTATGTATTATAATATGTTACGGGTACTCACGATGTGTGCCGATTTATT
>DWTU01002060.1:0-12066 GCA_018251515.1 Cecropterus confusis | reverse complement strand
CCGCCACACCTATTTCTGCCTAATAACAGCAGTGTTACGCGCTGTTGTGTTCTGGTCTAAAGGTAAAAAGGTCTGAAAGTTTTGTGGTACTGTAGACATACTTTTCCGAGGCATTCCATCTTAGTTCTCAGGGGTACAACGCATCTGTGGCTAACCTTAGGTGCGACTTTGGTCTTAGGTTGATGACAGAAGTCAGTGGGCGGCAGTAGCCACTTACCATCAGATGAGCTGCTCGTTTGCTACCTCCATACTATAAAAAAAACCTGTTAAACCATTCAACTCTATTGTAATGTAAACATTCCTATGTAGATATGTCATCTTAAAACTTTCTTAGATAATGTTTTTGATACAAGTTACCCCAAGTCATTTACATGATTTCTATATAAATAGGTACTATTTTCCTCAATAATTTAAATAAACTATCCGCCTGCAAATATAACTATCCGTAAACAGCACAAGTTCGTACAGAACCGATACAAAGAACTAGACGTAAAGCGTAATACAGGGCATTTATTTACAGTACTCGGGCGCGACCATGGGCGGAGGTTGCGGCGCGACCGGAGCCCGGGTGCCGACAGCGGCGTCCCCCGCTAACACAGCGTCTTCCTCCTCTTCCAACTCCGCTGGAGGCACCCGGTCTACCAGCCTCAGCACTGCGCCTCCGCCGCCGGCCTCCTCGGCCTCCACCACCGGCGCCGGCGGAGAACAACTAAGCCGCACTAATTTATACATCCGCGGCCTCAGCCAGAACACCACCGATAAGGATCTTGTCCAGATGTGCCAGATGTAAGTCTTTTTAAAATCTCTTTGAATATTTTACACAGTATTTTTAGGTCAATATTATTAATAATATCAATGTATGACAACAGAGAAAATTATCGTTCCACGAGAAAAAAACCACAAACAATTGTGGCAGTTTATTCATCATCTAGTACTGTTCCTGGATTTGATTTGAATTGACGATTACTAAAACAGAAGGATGAGTCATATCTAAACTTATTAAATAAACTTGAACGCGAATTTTAGTATTTTAGAGTAGTAGATATGTACCTAACAGTAGATAATTATAATCCACTTAACCCCACATTAGACAATTATTGCAGCCTATGGATCTTACAAATAAACTCAGATATTACAACAATAAACAATAATAATATATGATCTCAATTACACTCATGTTACTACAACCGTTGTTTTTTTTTTACTTATCCATAGGTATACAGGGATACCATTAGACCCCTAGGGACAAATAATTACTAACATAAATTGTGGTTCTATACATAAGTACCTAATATTGTTTGAATATCAACTCATTTTAGGATACCTTTTGGTATGTATGTAAAAATAGATCAATACGTAAGACTGCCTCTTGTACCTAAATCATATGAACAGTGAAGTCGGTTAAAATTAAAAGATTTAATTCTAAGCTCACGTTCCAACCTATATTTTTATGTAATACAAATCCTTTTTTCAGGTATGGCAACATTATTTCAACTAAAGCAATACTGGATAAAAATACAAATAAATGTAAAGGTAAACAACATTAATAGACGTTAGTCCCATAATACTAACATTGCCTACGTATAGAAAGTATCTATAATCCTCTAAACTATGTTATTTATAGAATAAGCATACAACTTGTAGTGAATTCTAATCTGTGCATATTCACGTATGTATATAAATGTAATTTGGAGTAATTACTTTCTGAAATATGTTTCATACTGAGAATTGTTCGTAATGAATAATATTAATATTTTCTAGAATACCATATACCTTCATTAAACTAACCCATCTATGGTGAGACTTTTTCCAATATTTGCACGAACACTAGTTTCGTTTTAACTCTTATTTTTAACATCTTCATACTTATTACACATTTATGTGTTATCTTTGTAGCGTCATTTTCATATTTTGCACCGAAGCACAGATACGTTCCTTATTATTACTAAAGATGCATATAACGTCATCACAATGATTTATCTAAATGTTTTTGATATTACATTTTTCATCATGCTGCTTGCTCGGCGTTTCTGATCATTAGCAACACATCGATGTATTTACATAGTTTTAAAGTTTTTAGATATCCGTATTACAAAGCATGGTTCATTTTTTTAAGCCGGGACAAGGTGGTGAGTTTAATATAGGATCCCATCATTATACCCTTTCTTCACTTTGTATCCACAGGTTACGGTTTTGTAGATTTTGAAACGATCGCGTCCGCTGAGGCAGCTGTTAAAGGATTACAAGCCAAAGGTGTTCAGGCCCAGATGGCTAAAGTGGGTATCTGGTTCCTGCGTAGACTGAACCGTGTACGTTGTGCATGCAAGTAATACTATTATGACTAACCGCCTGCTCCCGACCCGCTCTCATCCAAAATACTTCATCCTTACAACGTGGTTAACTTTTATGTTCATCCAGTCATGTACTAAAATCTATCAATGCATTCAAAACTCTTATTCAATTTGTGGCAATTTGCTGTTAGATACTGGTTATTCATTGGAGTCACAATCAGCTTTATAATGTTGTAATAAAAAAATTAAAAACGCGATAAAGTACGAACACAAACATATGTAGGTGTATCAACAAGAAATAAAGATTACAATTACCATTTCAGTAAGCAAGTAATTATGAGAACACTCCTTTTAGGCAAATTTTACAGCTCATCATAACTTACCATCAGATTCAGGCCAAACGCGTGCCTATTTCAAAGTAAAGAGTAATTATTACTACCTATAATATTACTAGTGAAATACAATACCTACATTTGAACTTTTCAATTTTAAAATTCCTTCGACTAGTGCTTAGTTGCTTGACAATAATTAATTAAGATTAAAAGAATTAGGTTCCACTTAATCTGATTGCCTGTCCTGATCCTTCCCGAGTTTCCGCCTACCTTTAAATATAGCTTTAGTATATATACACCCTGTTTCTATTGAACAGATGCTGTTGTATTTATTATCCGGTAAATTGAACATTAAACTATAAATGCAAAGATATTTATTTATCGTAAATGTTTTGCTAGATTTAATAAATTAATCCTATGCATATGTGTAGCATCAGTACAGTACCCCTTCTATGTGAAGAATAAATTAGTATTATTCTTGTCGAGTCACATAATGACTTTAGCTGTTTGATCCTGTTTAGATACACAATTAGGTCCAGTGTTTAGATCATCGACATTAAATGGGCGATTAAAAGGATTATTTGTAAAGTTAAGATTATTTACACATTCATTTATCAGTTCGTTTTGGAACCAACTCGAGTGGTATTCGGTTTGTCAACGTATTGTCAAACAGAACTGAACTGTACGACTAGCGCGTTGTAAGTATTTACAATCTCTATCAATGGTACGCAATCCGGCGCAAATATAACGCTTACTTAAATTACTTCAAACATTCGTTTCATCTGTTAATTCTGTACTATTATCGTTTGCTTCAGCGTTATAACAATGTATTTTCGCTATTGGGCTCTGGGTATTCTATGCTTTCAATATTAAATTAGTGTGTATGCGACTTTAACTAGCTTCATAAAATCTATGCTGATGTGTATGCCCACGTCGTTGATATCTACATAACAATAATAATATATTATAGTATATTAGATTCGATCTGCTGACGTCAGAGCTGGCTTCAATGTCTAGATAATATATGCGGGCTTCAAGCTAATATCAATACACTCTGAAATAACCTTCAGTTATTTATGAGACACCCTGACATATAGAAATTCCTTATCGAATAGAGACACCATTTGTTCTACAATAGACGACACAATTACTGTAAAACAAATTATAACAACACATAACCACACATACTTCATGTTTCTGAAATCATTGTAGTTAACGAGCATACCTATCATTGATTTTTAAATAATATTCTTAATATTATACAAAAAAAAAATAACATAAACAAAAAAAGACATTTCTTTGCAATAAATTAAATTTCAAAATTACTTAAAATTAAATCAAATGTAAATTCAATTATTTTCAATAGAATCAGTCTCACATACAGTCACTGCCGTTTGGCTTACAGAGCGTTTGTTTCACCTATTTCCTTCGGGCGTTTACAGCAACAGGAGCAGGATCCAACCAACCTGTATATGGCAAACCTGCCTCCGCACTTCAAGGAGAATGATGTGGACCAACTGTTGGCCAAATTCGGCCAAGTGGTCTCTACGAGGATCCTGAGAGACACCCATGGCCATAGCAAGGGAGTCGGCTTCGCGAGAATGGAGTCAAGGGAGAAATGCGAGCAGATTATCCAAGTAAAACATTGCGACATGACAGTTTGTAATAAAACGAGATACATGCTCAATTCTCATTGGCAATTTGGGTATTATATATATAAAGCAGCTACTATATAAGTTTTTATATATTATGCCTATGTCAAGCTGCAGGATCGATGCCTGGCCAGAAAAAAATCTAAATGTAAAACGTTATTTAAATTTAACAAAATCATTTCAATGAAACGAGAAGTACCTTAGTAAAACGAATTAGTACGACAAATTAACAGTTAAAATTATATATTGAAACATTATATATATTAATATATCTCCGATATAGACAGGTATATGTCGGTATTATTGTGCCAGCACAAACATGATAATATATACACGGCACATAATCCATTCCTGATATGATTTACACAAGTTTTTGTACCGTCCTCCCTTTTAATAACTACTACGTACTCATAAGACTGCAGCAGCATATTAATTCATTTATAAAATGTACTCCTTAGTAACTGATGACACATAATTATTTTTATATATTTTACAAAAGTTTTTCTTCTGAATTTTCTTCAACAATTACCGCTCGGCCCGAAACATTTGTTTTGCGTTGCAAGCGTCAGCATTGAGCGAATTTATGCAAACTTCAGCTTAATTTCATGGCCATATGAGATCGGACACATATATTTTTAATACTTTACGCTGACGTTTGCAGGGCAGAGCGATTAGCGCTTGAGCGAATGTTTTGTGGCCCTGGGGTAGGCTGAGCATTGAATGAATATAACGAAATATACAATAATGATTTTAAAACCATTAACAATGTTATACAATTGTTGAATTTATTTTCAGATGTTCAATGGCAACGCAATTCCGGGTGCTAAGGAACCTTTGCTAGTGAAGTTTGCCGATGGTGGCAATAAGAAAAAGTCTTTGTACAACAAGCAAGACAACAATGGTAGAGCGTGGCGAGACAATAACGATTCGATCACGCAGGTAATAATGGTAATGAATTATCATATTACTAATACCAAATGCTACTATTCTGCTGATGTTCGTTTCCGAAATATATTACACAGCAGAACAGTAGGTAGATGTTGTGGACCCGTAGATCCATCGCTACTAACTTGCTTTTAACACTCCTAACTTACTGATAATGCTTACCCTTAGCATGAAGGGTTTCTAATTGCTGGGAAATAATACAGGATATATAACAATCGGTTTCCATGCTTGTTTTAATATGAGAGATTACATTATTTCTTTATTGATAGATTCAAAAGTTTCGAAATCGTAAAAGTAGTAATATAAGACAATCGTTTTATAATGAAAAAAATCTTAGTTTGTTTATAAATTGACCATTCAAAATTTACTAAATGATCTTACTTCCAAATGAGCTAACTCACTAAATGACGAGCTTGCTAAATATCTTAAATCGTAGTTCGCTTCAAACCCCGTAGATTGACCGTGTAGCCCCGCGAACGTGTACTAAGATATCATAACTTTCAGGCGATGAGCGTGAGTGGCATGTACGCTGGCGGCGTCGGCGCCGGCGCGGGCGGCGAGTGCGCGGGCGTCTACCGCGGCTCCGGGATGTATGGAGTCGCCGCATTCCACCCGCAGCTGCACCACCACCACGCCGCCCCGGCCGCGTGGCTCGCGCCCTACGCTGCCCTGATACCACCCGCCCATCCCCACCATGCACCCCATCCGCATCCCGCACATATACCGATTGACTCTGTGCCCAGCCAATATGTAAGTGCTGACGTAAGTTCCAATTTCGACGGTTTTCACTACTAGATTAAGGCAAGTATGACGTAGTTAGTTACACAACTCAATTTGGGATTTAATTAGTTAAGTTCCTTTTTTGTTAATCATTTAATGCATAGGTAAGCGTTGATAGTCCTATAATATATTTAAAATTCAGCTGATATAAGATCATTTCATTTGTTGAGCTTTTGAGCAAATAAATGAGTAGCGAAGTCAAAAAAATACTGAAAGCTTGCCAACTCGCATTCTCATAAGCTAACAGTAACATTTGTTTATTTTTTATGCTAAAGTATAACAAGGGCAAAATAAAGTAATATAGAGTAGATTTAAAACTTTTGTAGCATAATATCGTATCTGCCATTCCCATACTATTGTTTTAACTAGTAGTCGTTTTAGGCAACATAAGAGCAATTTGATAGAATGAAATTATAGAATCAAATGTTACTGAGCCAACCATATGATGGTTTTTATCTGTATTAAAATATTACGTGTACGATCGAGTATAAAAATATTGGTGTTACAATCTAATATTGGCAAATGGTCATCCAGTTAAATTGAATCTCCCAACTTGTTGAAAGCAAACGGCCTTAAAATATAATGCGATGTAAGCAAAGAGGAAGTTCAGTCAAAAGAAAAAAAGAAACGACTGAGATGTATTCTCTGTTTTCCAGGTAAACTGGGACAGCTTAAGGCCGGATAATGAGTTATACGTGAGTGTTATTAATAGCCGTTATGACTCGCACCTAACATGGTCGCCCGTATCCAAACGCTTATGACAAATTACTTGCTGATCTCTTGCTTCCGCAATAAACTCTTCAAACAAAAGACAATAGTACCCAGTCAAAATTCAAAAACACTGCATAAAAGCACGCTTACCTACTATAAAACAAAAATGCCTATCGATGTAGTAGACGCATAGTGTTTGATGTTGTTTCGGTGTTCACAAAGCGACATGCCGCTTGCAGACGATGAAAAATAGTTTGTGGAAATACTACACGCTATCCAAAAAATGTGAATGCTTTTGCTTAGGAAACCCCACCTTTAAATTACTCCATTAGCTATTGGGCCCCACTCGTCCACTTATTTGTATAATTTAATTCCAATGCCGAGAATAAAATAAAAAAATGTTACATATATAAGTTTTTTTTTTCTGATTGAGCTTTATGTGTACTCCTCCCTCGCTCTCAATGTAACCGATAACCTTACTCCTTACAAATAAATAATCAAACACCTATAAATGTGTGCAAACATCGTCTGCAAGCGACATCGAATAGAGAGCGAGATTGCAATTGTAGGTCGAGTTTGATATGTTGCAGTACTTCGCGTCGCACCCGTACCAGTACTTCACGGGCCCGACTCCGCCCATCATCCAGATGCCGATGGAGAGCGAGCACGCGTCGACGGCGGCGTCGCCCGACGAGGCCTACCAGCCCTACCCGACCAAGTAGAGCGAGCGCCCTCCAAAACAATCCATGCTGTTCACGAGCCAAATATCAAAGCAACTGTGACTTTTACGATGTTAATTTGTTTTAGTTTTAATTTGCGGCCGTTATAGACTTCATCGAAAGCTCCGCTCGCGACGTCTCCGTCGCCGGTGCCTCCTAAGCCTAATTTTTACCTAAACTATCGCTTCGAATATTTATTTTCTCGACGGGCTTCGTCTTCGATCCTCTTAGCTTTACGCTGGACGTTCGATTCGCTGTGATGTTTTGATGAGGTCTTTTGACGGTTCGAGGAGAGGATTTGATGTATAGATATAGCTACAATTTTAAATGTGTTTTTACATTATAATTTTATTATTGTTTTATGAAAATTAAAGTATAAGATTTTAGGCGCAGGTTTTGAACATGTTGACAAGATTATTTAAGATAGTTAGGTATTTATTTTAGCATAGTTTAATTTCATGATTGAATTTTAAAATTTTAGTTCTTTCCGCAAAATGGAAATTACGTTTTTATTATTTAGATCAGTGTCATATAAGTAATATAAGATAGCTGGATTTTTTTAACGCGTAATTACCATTGATACCGAACGAAAATGTGCAATCCGGATTTTGAAGTTCTTAGATATTTATAAAAGTATATATATTATAAACATGATTTTATGATTTCCTTCGTAACAAAATACGTTTTCCTGATCACGATTGATAAAAGAATGCGTAAGCAATATCTAAAACGGTTGGTATAAAAAGATAATCATAAATGGTCATATCATGTAAAAGAACAAGTGTAACTAACGAAGTGTAATGTTTAGAAAGACGTGCTTAATGAGGTTGAAAACGTATAGAAATTCATGCGGTTAAATATTGCGAAGATTTAAAATCTTCAATGAAATTAGGTATTTCTAAAATACAATAAAAAGAGTAACTCTTTGGTCTTGTTATAGTTAGACAACTGATCTTTACGAATTGGAAGATGGTCATAGTATAAGAAAAAAAGAGTCCCGAGACTGATTAAGTCTTCAGATAGTCTTTAGAGCACGTTATGGAATGTTATATACGCTGGTTTTGTCCTAGTTATGGGTATTTTTTCTTATACTATGGTATAAATTAAACTAATACTACGGCAGATAAAATTCGGTGTAGATATTTTTTACCACCTTGTGGGATTACGGTCGTGAATAAGGTGTTATATATATGTATGTTCAAAATGCGTTTGGCATGGTGCTTTAATCGTTTTTATTTGGAAAATGGTACTATACCGATAAACTATACAGTATTATCTACCTTACTTCATTCATACTGGTGCAGTCTTCCATAGATCGCGAATACCTGCGTATAAAGAATTTCGTAGTCCCATTTCGTTAATTCTTAGTAGACTCTAAGGAGTAAGTATAAAATATTCGACCATCGTGCCTAGACATTTAGCCGCTTAGGTCTTCTAAGAATTTTACGTCTACCTAACGTAACAATGGGTATTCGCGACATATTTCAACGTTGGTGTACACGTAGTTATTAGACAACATATTTTTCATATACCATATTCATTGTACGAAGCGATTTACAGCTTGACCGTTACAAGCGATCATTATATGAAGCGTGTGGATAATTTTGATAGCGATTTCGTTTACGCGATACATATACACTAAGAATAAAGGAAACGTCGTTGCCAAACCCAAGTACAGACTGAATTTATGTATACCGTACATTTTCAAATAGTTATTTCTTGATCCAAGTTTTGATTCATGCATTGTATCCCTAAACGTAGTAGTCCGTTGAATGTTTGAATAGCAGGTCCGAAATGGCCAGAGGCGTAGAGACTGGCTTCAACACTTAGAAATACAAAATTAAACTCTATTTTATTTATTTTTGATAGTAAACAACCTTCAGAGCAGTATTTTCATTTTAATGAACATTTAATTAATTTAGAAGAATTTAAAAAGAGCAACCGTCAGTAAAAATACCAGGTCTGTACGCCAGTGTCCATTCCGGGCGTGTTGATAGTAGTAAAGCGAAGTGTACGACTTGCTATAGGGGGCGGGCGGTCCGCAAGCCCCCGGCCTACGAGCTGATGACAGCGACATTTAGCAATAAGCAGTTGTATGTAAAGTCTATTTATACATTTTACGAGTCTATACAAATTTTTGTACGTTGGAACTCATGTTAAAGACGTGAATAATGAGGTGATCCTTTTTTGAGAATCATGTACTGAATCAACTGTAGTTGTTATTTTTTAGGCGGTCGGCACATTCCACTAGACACGAAACGAAAATTAAATACACGATTGATTTCCACATTATAAATTGTAACGGATTCGGAATCCAAGTGTAAGCACCTTTTGGTGCAGAACACGTTTTGTACCATCACGTAGGTTTTGGGTACACTTTATGACTTTATATAAAATTTGATATTTTTATATTGAATATATATAAATTATACATGGATATGTATACATGTATATACATTGTTGATGGGTACGAGTAAAAGCCTACTATATCGCAACTGTTTAATTCTATTTTGGCACGTCAAGAGTTTCATCAGAACCAAAGTATACAAATCATTAAAGTCGAGTAAGAAGTAGGAAAATATTTATACAACTCAGGGACTGAAGACTAGATAAATGTTTGATATATAACTGTATTTTAACTGACGTTTAAGCGGCAACCTCTTTATTCAAAACCTGTGAACCCACTTTAAACGATACAGGAACTGAGATAGATATCTACAGGTTTTGAATGAATAAAGTAGAGTTTGAGTGAATAAGTAGATCTGTGTTACGTTACTTCTTCTGTCAGGGATAGGCTCAAATATTTTTTGTAATTTTGCTTTTGGTCTATATTTAGTAGCGTAACTGAGTTCATGAATATGTTTCTCCTAATGAACTGGCTGTATTAGAAATACTAACTTGAATGATTTTTACTGAGAACGCAACTATTTCACAATGTTATAGCTGACTGCCTGATAGTGCGATCACAATAATTTTCGACTACTACCAGTGGATACTGAACGAGAGCATTCACGTGCAATGCATAGAGAAAAGCATGACGTCATAAGTACTTCAAATCTAACGTCAAATTCAAATCTTCGTAATTTGCAATAACGAGTCCGTAAGGTAACGTGATGCTGGAAGCCAAGTCCAACGTTGATACTTAGAGCTATCGTACCCTTATCTTGCAATGTTTAAACATCAATCGAAATGTTACATTACCTACACGTAAATGCTCCCGATCAGTAGCCCCCTATACGGTTCGTGTAAACTCGCGTTACAAGGCTAATGAGAAGTGAAATTTTTGTTAGGTGAACGCACGAGCGAGACGGACTGAGCCATAATACTCCGAAGTTCAGAGTTATCCTTGTAACTTCTGATAAAGCCAAATTTATTGAACTGACTAAAACCGCCTTACTTCTTGTGAAAATTTAACCACGAAGTGCAATGTACCACAAAGCGCGTGGTACTTAGTTAAGTAATTCGATCGTTTAGTGTTCGACGTACACTGTGGCTTCCTGTAAAAGCAGTCTTCCGATAGATATTTCCGCTAAACTTTGCATTTAAAATTAATGTCAAAATGTTAAAAGCATTATTTTATTGTGTAAATGTCTAAATGTGATCCTAATCCCTAATGTTTCAGTCGTTAGTGGCTATAAAGTGTATGTAACCCATCCTATTCCGTGTCCATTAAGTAAGACTTAAGTATGTTTATTTCATTCCATAGTGCAAATCGATGTTCCGATAAAATTGTATAATGCAATAATCAGAGTAACTCGCACCAATTTATGTTAAGTAAACCATACATAGACACGATCTCGTAGCGTGTAAATCGTGAGTAGAGAAACACCGTCAAAAGGAAAAGTATTACAGCACGAAATTATTTTTCTAAGGCTTCCTTCAATATAAGCAATAAAATTAATTTGATGGTAGTGCCTTTAGCTTCGTTTTTAAGTAATGATCAGATGTGAATACAGTTTAAGCAGTTGCATGTGCTTTACACGATATTTTTACAGGTAATAGAGAACTTACCGTATTCGTAAACGTAGTGGTAATGTAAAGACTATGTTAAAGTATTTTGTATGTCAACTTAACGAAATAATGTGGCTGTCTAATCGTTGCATTTTTCGCACATGAGGTAATTCAGTTCGAGAATACAATCGTAGATGTTCCTAATTAGACGCGCTTCGACATTCTCTGCATGTGTGATAAATAATACGTTACGATGAGATTACGGTTGGAGGTCGAGGGTTGTCGTTGTGTACGGGATATCCACGGCGAACGAGCACAAAATGCACAGAAGGAACAGATTCCTAAATACCATAACTACGATACAACTTAAAATCATGTCGACGAGTAAAATTGAAGTGTTAAGTAAATGTTTTAAAATAAGTCATTTAATATTAAGAGAACGCTCGAGATCGTTTTGAAAGAAGTGAAGCTATAGGAGTGACGACGAATCGATGGCTAGTTGTAGACCCTAGGCTTAACTATAGATAGGTTAGAATAGAAAGAAAATGTTTCGACGCTAAGATAGATAGATTAGGACGTTAGAATAATATATTAGTGGCGGGCGAGCGCGTGAGCTGGCGAGCTAATGGGATATTTTCCTTTTTAGATTTTTTATTAATTTTATTTTTGACTAAGGGACGCAGCC
>DWTU01002059.1:0-12070 GCA_018251515.1 Cecropterus confusis | reverse complement strand
CCAACATACCATCAGTTGGACTGCATGCTCGTTTCCTACGTACTGCTTACTTACGCTAAATTATTAAAATTTATATATTAGAAGATCATAGCTGTCGCATATGATCATACTCTTAATTAAACAGTAACATGAATTTCTAATGCAGAATGTAGCAATTTTTCCTTTGCAATGTACAATATCAGCATACGTTGGAAAACCCGCGCACACCCCAATAGTTTTCACTTGCTTTCTCTCGTAAATCAAATTGTAGCAAATTCTACATACTTTCGTGCTTCTGTATGAAGACACGCTCGATTTTGCAATCAGATAAACTCAATACGTTACTTTGTTAGCATTGCTTTATGTTTGTTAGTATTGTTATAATTTATACAACTGAGGCAGTCTTAAATATACGACTGAAAAACGTAATTATATTCGCTCTAACTAAAATGTCGTACTTCCTAAAGACAAACGTTATAAACTTTGTGTTTTTTGTTACAGATGGCTCCCGTAAGCCAAATACGGATATGTGCCGTGGTGTGGCTGCTCTGCGCAGTACTCAGTACATCGGGAGAGCCTAGTGAACAGAACACCACAACTACAAAAGCCATACGCACGACAATTCTGCCATCAAGGACCACGCGAACAGAACTCAAGGTCTCAAGAAGTTTGAACCCCCACGACACGCAAACATTAAACGTCAGGACAAAATCAGGTCATGTTACTCAATTAATAGTGAAGAAAAAAGATAAGTCAACCACACACAGCAGCAGCACGACGGTAGCACCTACGACAATACCGGTCAAAACCACTTTACCTAATATCAGGGTAAACAGCACAACAGATGAAACCAAAAATAAAACTGACTCAAGAGATCAAAGAAAACTTAATTTTGGATCCGTCAATAGCGAATTAGCAGGATTTGATTATTACCTCAATCGCAACAAACATGACGAATTCAGTGATATTAAGGCTGAATATGGAAATTGGTCCCCCGTTTCTGTTTATCCAGAATCTCATATTCAAGAAGACGGTGGTAAACCAGAAACAGATCCTGAAACTTCGAGCTACTACCCAACATATGATAACGATAAAAGAACTGAGAATAAAAAAGTATACATTACATCTACAAGTTTCATGGACTATGGTGGACCTATCAAGAGCTATAGGTTTGATCCTCATAACCCAGTAATAAAGAATGATAGGAACCCAGTTTATATCGAAGTTGTCAGCACTAAAGTTTCGCCTGATGACGAAACCAAATCATACAATGTGCCAGACCCAGTGGTAGTCAGTTCGGAACCTATGTACATTAAGAAGGCCATAGAAAAATACAACAAGCGTGGAAGGTCTATTCTGACATTGGGCGATGATGGTATTCCGGAAATTCAGGGCATCAGAGTACCCGATGATGAATCTGATAAGAAAACATGGCGAAACGCACGCGTCGTCAATGGAGAACTATTGCCTTACCCAGAAGGATACACTCCACCCAAAGCTATCCCAGAAGCAGATGTTTACCCCGACTTATCAGCTACTGAACCTCAACAGAACTTCGGACCGTTTACAAAAGAAGATAATTACGAACCTAAAGATGGTCCATTCACCAAATTCGATAACATAAAGTTCAACTCTGACGATGTGATTGGTACATATATTGCTACTGATAATAATTATCCTTATATATACAAACTGAAGAAAGACAACCATTACTTGAAATCCGGTTATGGTCCTTTCACAAAAGCGGATAATTCTAAAGTAGCAAACTCAAAACTCATCGAGTATATTAAGCAAATAAACGAACAGGAATCGAAACGAGATTACTTTAGTGGACGCAGTTCTAGAGCACACACAGGCGACCTAGAATACGCTGAAAGTCACATTCAGAGACGCATGCTACAACATCCTGGTGAAGTAAACTTCCCTAACTCGGTTATGTACACTCCTAAGAACGCCAAACCAGGCTTCGATGAGAGCGTTAGGAATCCTGTCCTTCAATACGCACATCCTGAACTCGGCGTGCAGCCTGCAAAAGCTACCAGAGATAACATCGACAACTACGATAATAAGGAAAGAAAAGTGAAGTATTACACGAATGTTCCTAAGAGTGCACATCCGTACCCAATGGAACCAGTTAACGGATACGGTCAACAACGATCTCAGAGCAACATTCAAGCTTCATCAAACAGATATTACGAAGATGAATACAACAAATTTTCTTACTACGACCATAGTCACAGCCCTAAATATACACCATATAATTATGGTTACATCAAAAGAGCCCCGGAACCATCATTGTGGAAACGCTTCACTGATTCTATGAAAGAAACCATCAATACTGCTAGTCAAACGGTCCATCAACTTACCAGACCTATTATAGAGCCTATTGCCAAGGTGACGCAACCCGTTTTTGATCCGCTTGTAGAAGCTACGCAGAAAATTACTCACAACTTAGGTTTATATCCGTCCAACTCCATACAAAGTCAAAGATATGCTCAAGACAAGATAGGTGTAGCGGCTGCAGCATCAGGAGCGCCCGCAATGCTGCCCGCTCTGGGTCTCATGGCTGGAGGGGCGGCCTTGGGTCTTGGAGCCGTAGCTGTTGGTCGTCTGCTGGACGTTAATTTAATGCGCAGCGGTAATCTTGACGACGATATTGACGATAAATTAAATAAAGAACACAAAAGATCATTTGCAGATGCACCGTATGACATTGACAGGAAAATCTTAAGTAGGCAAAAGTTCTTCGACGACAATTACAAGATGCCCAGTGAAAACGTCTATGTTGTTATGTCTCCAGACGGTTCCGATGGTAGTCGTGCTAAGCGTGATGTTTTCAGCATCTTCCACGAACCCTACCAAGGTGTATATAGAACGGTGAGACGCAGACGTAGCGTCAAACGGTCATTGGCGGAAGACATGTCGGATGAGTTGCAGCACATAGACAGCAATCCAACACCCTCGAGTCTAAACGCAGCAGCCCTAGATATTGTGAAACAGACAGATTGGAGAGACTCACAGTGCGCCAAATTAACATTCTGCAAAGTGCTCACATCGCAACCTTCAGACTCAATGTTCGCGATGGAAAAGAAGATGGAATCATTGCTCAAAATGTAAGTAACCATTTACATTCACTGTCCTGTTATATCACTAGTCACGTAGCTCGTACGAATGGCGTAAGAGAATCAAGTACATGTCTTCGTACCGGTATTATTCCGTCTCATTGCCGTCTCTCTAATGGCTGGAAACGAGTTTGAAATCCGTGTTGCCTTTACATGTACAATTTCTACGCTGTTACGAAAGCATCTTTAATGCTGACTAAATAAAATGTGTTAAGCCATTACAAAAACCATAAAGCATAAATTAGGGGAGATAAACATACACGGTTTTTAGATGCGTGTACATTGCGTCAAGAACCATTAGTTTATGTATTATTATATTATATAACAAGTGCGTACCTATCTAATACTTATCAAATGCAATAATTTTTATAATTTTGTTTTCTGTAAACTGAAGTCTATCCTTAATTATAATAAACATTAATTTATTTTAAACTATACAGGCAAAGGGTAGGTTAATACAATAATATTAGTATTGCCGTAATTCAAAAAGAATATGTAGATTGTTTAAGTTTTTTGTACTTTATATTCATCTTTAACCGGTTAAAATATGTAAATAAGTGGGTAAAGTACTTATTACATATTTTTATTATACTTATTTACATATTTTTATATTTTTTGTAAACATGACTTTCACAATTTTCAAGAACTATAATTTTTTCGAAATTGTTCTGAAAATAGGTATCGGATTAAATATATTTAAACTAGATAATTCTAGTTAAGATATAGTTAAACTAGATTAACCAGAATCGCAATGAAAGCGAAAGTGATTATGCAGTTTCGATGAATTACTAATTTCCATTAATTAATCCGTTGACGACTCAAAGTCTGAATGTAAAGTAGGTAATACTGGTTTTATTAACAATTTACAATGTTATTGGCAGCTTTTTGATATTTAAGTTGCTATTTCCTTGCATGGTTAACCCCTAATTTAGAGCAAAATCTGATCGGTAATTTTCGAAACTTAAATATGGACGTCTAAAGATATAAGTGAGAATCTATTAACAGTAAGCCATTTCACAAGTTTTGCCCCTAAATAGTATTTAAAAACACATCATATTTAACCACACGTAACAATATTGTGCAGTTGTTGAAAATGAGAAATACACGCAGGTGGTACTGTGTCATACAATTTTCGACAAACCTTTTCTGAAATTGACACTCAAATCTATAAAATACAAATATATACCTAAAGAAAAGGCTTGAAAGCATTCTAAAAACAAGTTGACGAAACTAAATACTGTAGAATTAACCTAATATGAGTATTACTTTGTTCAAATGTATCTATCAATAATTTAAATCGCTCTCCTGTAACGTTTGCATATAGTAATTACTGTTTGATAATTACTTGGCACTACTGTTCATGTTAAACGGTTGTATTATCTTATTATAGTGGCTACCCAAGCGCAACAACCTCGTGTACATATTTGTGATGATCAAAAGGCTATCTTAGATGACCTCCATTTAACATATAAACAAATACCGGTGCTTAGAATGTTACGTTAATTTTATACACTCTTAATTAATTAGGCTTAAGTGAAGCCTTGTATGTGTTGTAATGAAAGGATAACAATTTTATACTATCATAATAATATTTATACTTTCATAACATATTTCTTTTTGTAATTTGGAACTAGCAAGCAAGCGTGCATCAACCTAATAGTAAGTGGATATTGAAGCCCATGGACATCTTAATCAACAGATGAAATCAGTCTTACCTGAGGTTGGCCGTAGATGCGTTGCTATCCCTGAGGGCTCGGATAAGTATACCCTTCGCACACCCTTCAGACCCGAACACAGCAATGCATAACAGTGGTGTTGTTAGGCGGAAATAGGTGTGGCGGTGATGCTTCCGGAGTCGAACAACAGAGACTTCTACCACCTTCACGATATTATACAGTCTAAAATCTGTGATGCTAAAAAACTCGCACTTAAAATGTTAATAATTTAACATGTCATGTATTAGTCACTTGTTCAATTTGTGAGATGAAATTTCAATTAAAAAGAACATTCAGTTAGATCTTTGCTTTCTGTCAGAAATCGCCCGAACCTTCTAGCTCAACCGAAATACAGGTTTATGAACTCTCGGAGATTTGTTTCGTGGGCGTTTTGAATCCACTTCATCTTCAGTATGCCGACGAGCCTCGTATAACGAGTCAAATTTTTGCTAACATTTTATTATTTAAAATAAACTACACTATGTTATTTCGTGTTGGACTAAAACGTAATAAAATAAAGTTAACTCATTCACGTACTCCCATGAACTCTAGATTACAAATTCTAGATTCGGCTAGCTCAAGCACATCAATTTTAAAAAATTAAACCCGTCTTATTTAATTTGATCGGCGGCACGTTCTTTCTAGATGCAATATTCAAGTACCTTTTACGGGGTTTAAAATTTTAAACTGTAAAATAGGATGAAAATTTTCAAAATACTCGCGTTTAATATAATAGATATTACAACATACATACTTTAATTTTCAAATTATTATTGTTAATTTCACATTTTTTTGTATCGTATAGATGCTAAATACATACAAACATCAAATATGGTCAAATATATGATTCGTAAAGCAAAACATTGATTTTCAATAAAATCGGTCAAGCGGAAATCGAGCTCTTTCTTACAGATGTAGTAACAAGATGGCAAGTGACTACTGCCGTTCTTGGACAGCTGCAGCGTTGAATTAAATGGTAGAGCCTTTAGTCACACTCATTTCTACCCAAAAAACAGCAGTTTTAACATTGCTGTATTCCAGTTTGTAGGATGTCGAATAGGAGACATATTTATCCAAGGCGTTCCATATTAGTCCTCAGAGGAAGGAACGATCTGTGGCCAATCTCAAGTAAGTCTATTCTTATCTGGGGGTTCATACAGGTATCTTATTTGTATAGGCAGGCAGCAGTGGCCACTTACCGTCAGGCAGACTGTGTACCCATTTGCTACTTCTACACTATAGAAATTAGGTGATGCTCATTTAGTTTTGTCAATTTTTCGATCAAATCCAGAGTTCATTTTAAGACATCTCTCTGCTGCAGTTTTATAGCTACTACTTCTAATGTTTCTATAATTGCTTTAAGCAGTATATAGTAAAGCAATCTAAGAAGTCCACACTGTGCCTTCGCCAGAGCTTTCATAACAGGGTATCATCATGCAAGCAGTCCACTCGCCACTTTCTCGCGTCACGTAACTGTCCACTGGTTCCACACGACCATGTTACTAATCGCCACAAAATTCACACCAACGAAAGTGCTTTGAAAGTAAAAGTTGATACGGAACAATGGACACCGCGTGGAAATCGTATGGGATTGTGGTTTGCTAATAGATGCTTTGTTTTGTAATTAAGCCATCATAGTAATTCGTGATCTCCCACGGTTAATTCTTGTCATTTGTCATCCGTAAAAAAGAAGTAATAGTAGCATCAAACTTACTTAAAATTGCTGATATGTAAATATGTCGGTGATTGTTTTGGTACCTACGCACATAGCTGTACATAAACTCTATCAATTGTTACTACTCATGGCGGTTCTCCACAGTTCGGCTTACACGGCTTACACTTTTATCAAGATCAAGCAAATCTGGAATGAACTTCCTCCGGACATTTTCCGGGAGCTCTGACGTATTGCTTTAATGTCAGAAAAATACGGGTTACCCTTGAATGCTTCCAATATGTATAGGCTTGCTTTAAATATATTCAAAATATTTATATATTAGAGCTGAATAAAAACCATTAGTTTACGTTTTATCCACAGGTGAGTATTGGTTGGTACCTATTGCTTGCCAGCATAGAATTTCCCGTCAACAATGTTCAAACATCATGGGCACAAAATACGGAATTTGATAGGCCTGAAATAAAATAACGTACTTACTATATATATACATAGATTTGTTTTATCTGTATTAGCTATTTAAGTATTAGGTACGACGAGTGTCTAATAATTGCTTCCTATCTTCTTGAAGTGTTAAACGTTTAACGTAGACTTTCTTTAAAATTGCGTACCAACGATAAAATGAAAAGCCGGCTCTTTAAGTAGCTCAATTTTAATGAGATACAGCGAATGCCGGTAAAAAATACCGACCAAGGAAAACCGCTGACCGCATTTATTTAATTAACATCCGACGACAGTCACACACGTAATATCACATAACACTTACATCATGTTTTCGAATTCAAACGGCAAATAAAAAAACGAAATAATCAATTTTTTGCTCCGTCAGCCGTCAGACCGCTTGCCGCCAAAACGTAACCTACTGAGTTACGTAAGAAGATGGCGGCGCGTTCGGATACGCGCAAACACACGACAGTGAAAGTGGTCATGCTGCATTCTGACAGTGGAAAACCTGTACAAATAAACGTTTGTTTATGCAGTAAAATAATGTCGAAACGTTACATAGGCTGACTATGGAAAGCTTGAATTTTTACAGTCATTAAATAAATGTTATTTTATGTAAGTCTGATAATAAAGAATTTAAAAATGTTATTACAATAAAATGATATTACATAGATTACTAAAAATATAAAGTTTATTAAATGAAATATACTAAAACTAAAAAACGAATTATGTACTATTTTATCATTATAACTAGTGCCGGATATGCTTACGAAAAAAACAAATCAACATATTTTATAGTTACTATTTTGGCCAGCATTGAGTTGAACTAAAGTCTGCGCACACTCAAAGAGAAATTCATAGTGTATATATTAGAATAAGAAAAAAGCCTGTTATTTTTTATTTATAAATTACATTAGCAAATTTCGACTCAAGTTTACTACAAACATCAAGCATTAGTGTGCACATAAGTTACGTAAGTTATGTCTCAAAATACTGATTCTCAAAACTCCGTGAAAGCGGAACCAACTGCACGCCCTTCAATGAATCACTGCGCGAATCGCAACACACTTCACACACCTGTAGCAAATACTTTTCCCTTTTAAGAGATACAGCTACTTGTAATAAAAATTATGAAAGATCGTGTGTTAAATAAAAAAGTCGGTCAAGTGTTCGCCCGCAAATGGTTCCGCGAGGGTAATACTTCCTTTTGTAAAACAGCAAGTTTACGGACAAATGGTTGCGCATAAATTATGAGTAATGTTCCTTAATTAATGTTATATATATGAGTTTCTTAGTCATTGGATGCGTATCTTTGTCAATAAATGTTATTTTATCGATGTCAATGGCTTTTATAACGAATGATTGAATAACAAAAATTAGGCATTATGTATGAAAATGAAAGCAAGGAATAAATTATAATATAATTCATAATCAATTTGCCTAACTTTTTATATTTAGTTGTTTTCATAGTTTTCCTAGTAGTTTTGTTCGCTTCTTGCTACTTAGTAGTTTGCCAAAAGTTGAGACATTTTTAATCAAATGCTAATTTAATAACTGGCATCTAGTCCACTCAACATTAATTGAATACTGCAACCAATGTTCATCTACAACAATTTTATTTCCAAATAGGAAAAAAATAATTCTGTGCCCCTACCATATCCGTCCCGTTATAATCTGATTTTGCCAATGACAATAATCGGACTTATACCCGTTTACACTAGGAATAAGAATTTTTCCATAATCTTTAAATACTGCGGCTTTACATTACATCTACTACTACGTTGTACTTATAGATAAGATAACTTCAAATATTTGCATAGAGAAAATAGACGTGTTTTATTAGAAAGAACTTTAATGTTTCCAGGATTTCCCGCGGCGGCGCTGCAGGCGCGGCGGGCGTGGCGCGCCAGCTCAGCGACGTCATGGCGGCGAGCCGCGACCACGACTGCTCACGGTTCCGCTGCGACGCGCACTGACACCGCTACCTTACGATACGATCTCGTGGATTTGACCAATTATTTAAGTATATGTACGAAATCAAAATCGAAATATACTAATCATACTTCACGTTACATAACAAAGTGAACGAATGTTATCAGCGTGCATGTTTTAAAAAGTAATGTCTTGTTCATTTTTCAAAAATGACATTTTATTTAATACTTTAAATATAAATAATATTTGCAAGTGAAATTGGTCAAACTTTCCGATCGTTTATTGGTATTAAGGCAGTATGTGAGAAAATATTTGTGCTTTATTTTTAAAAATATTGTTCCAGTGACTAGCTTTTTAGCACTCGAAGTAGAAATATAATTATTATTATATAAACCGATTAAATAATATTAATAATAATTTGCGGCGGGCCGCTGTCGGAAATGCTTGTAAATTACCAGAATTATTTTAATAACTTAATCCAGTAGTGGTATTTTGAATTAAATAATTACGTAATGCAATTATCTCCTGAAAAAATGCGAAAATGCGAAATAGAGCACAAATTCGTTGTAAACTTTAATAAATATGGCAACATTGTGACTGGTGGTTGTGAATATGGAGAAAGTGTTGCCATTATCACTGAAGGTTTACTGTATTAGTAAAGTTTAAATAAGATAAATATAATTTAAAATGGCTTTATTCAGAGTAAGAGCCCGTTGTTCGACAAAATAATGTGCCGTGACTCTATATTAATAAATTAAAGTGATGATTAATATTTTTAAACATGGCTCTCTTGTCTCAGTTTCTATATTTTTATGTTCTTATGAAATCAATATGAAATGAAACGAAAACGAGAGAAACTTAGGCAAAGAGAGTACAAAATAATATAGTTACTACGGACGGACGAGTGTGCTTTTGTATTGTCGTAACGATTTATAGATAGATCGAATAAGTCTCTTACTGGGGACTTTGACCGATAATTTCAGAGAATCGATGTTGCAAGAGAATAACAATATGACTAATTGTAACATTTAATAACATAATACTTGAGATATTATTACTTCAACAATATTTCTCTTATAATTGAGCACGACACCTGCACAATATGCCAGGGCATGATTTAGAGACGTGCAGGGCAATTGTCCGAAGCAGCAAAAATGAGGGCAGAAAATAGAGGGTGGCTTCTTTTTTTTGCTGACTTATTCGACGACTCATATATTTCTTCTTATATAAGGAAGAAGGCAAATTCAACTTCTCGCCAAAACAGAACCAACACCCACTCAACAGTGGCTCAGAACTTATAAGAAGTCACTATTACCGCTGGGCCACGAAACATATGCCTGGCGCGGCTAAATAACTAAATCCTGTCCTGCGTACCCAACTTACTCCAGCTACAGTTGGTTAATATATCTTTAAGTATATTTTTCTTAAAACCTCATCCCAACTTGAATCCGTGACACTTAAAAATCATTATGCAATATTTTTTCTGACATAATAAATACATTAATAATTAAGCCTAGATATTCTTAGATGTACGCTTAGTTTTATATCATCCAAAGTTGAACTATATTTAATCAGTTGTAAACCTAAATTATTACCTATATGCTCTATAATTTATCGGAATTATTTAAAAATATTATTTATTCTAAATATAACTGTCCAATAATGTATTTATTTAAATTATTCTAGAAGGCGCTCGTAAGTTGTAAATACGCTTCATTAGGAAAATGTAAATTATTTATTTATTTTTATAATAAAAATAAAATACTATAAAATTATTATGAATTTTATTTAAAATAACAACCAAAAAAATCTGAAGGTATATTTTTACAGAATAGAAATATTGATTTTCCGTTAAAAATTGTTTCTTTAGATCTCACTATTTGATATCGTGTGTCGTAATCGATATCCTTGTTCCTGTAAAATTAATAACTAATAAAATTTTTTATCAACATCACTAGTAGATTCAGGGGGAGGTTAGGGGTTCAAGATTCATTTCAGATATAGGAGAACTTAAACCTCCTCTTACATTCATTCTTCTATAAAACAATTTTCCATGATATCATGGTATAACAGCCACTCACTCGGTTTATATTCAGACTGTGGTAGTAATCCTATGTAAGGTAAGGTACAACAATGAAAAAATACAATAAAAATAAATATGTGGAACTCTTCTGCATGAAGAGAGGTTCTTCCGGTTTGAAGGATAAGACAAACAGAGGGAGACATTATTCAAGGCGTTCCAACTTAATCCTTATCTGTGACCAACCTTGGCAACCCTAATCTTATCTGGGATTGATTACAAATATCCATGAGCGCAATGGCCGCTTTTCATCGGGTGGACTGTATGTTTACTTTCTACACTATAATATAAATAATATAATAATTTCCACATAATGTATACTTCATCCAGCTGATTTATCGAATCAAAAGCAATTCTCTAAATAAAACCGAATTGTCATCGTTTTTGTATTCGTTAGACAATACAACGTATTTTTGACCACAACTACTTAATAGGTCACATTATACCTTGATCTCCCGCGCCATCTTCTCCCACGGGAGGCGGCCTCTCCATTCCCTGTTTCTCCAGGATCACGTTGCACTCCAGACACGGCTGCAGTTCCTCCTCCATCATGTATAACTGAAAATAATCATGATAAATTCAGCTCTTTTGGCCGACAAAGTCTAATAACTATAAATAACCAATATACATGTTTAACACAATCTCTTAAGATCGATTAACATAATCTCTTAAGATCGAAATCTCCTCATCCAAACATAATAAAAATGAAAGTTTTATGTGTCTGAACATCGCATCTATTTAGCAAAAAGATAGTTTGGGAAATTGACAATGACTAATAACAGATTAATATTTATTATTAGATATATTAATATTTTAGTTTTTTTGACTTCCGTCGGCGTGTTTGAGATCGCATCAAACTAAAGTTACTGAAAGACTAAAATATATTTATATTCCCTATCTTTTTTTTTGAAGATTGAAAAAGAAAATCGAGCATGCAGTACACCTGATGGTAACTTCATACAGAACAGGGGTTCTATTTGAAGTCAATTACGAATGCGTTACTACTCCCAAGGACTAAGATGGTCGCCTCATATGAAAGTTATCCAGCACCATACCCTTCTACCGAAACACAAGGGTCGCTTGAAGCTAGAAATAGGTGTGGCGGCGTCACCTCCCCAGTCGAACT
>DWTU01002058.1:0-12072 GCA_018251515.1 Cecropterus confusis | reverse complement strand
TCCTTTTCCTGGATTTGTTTCCTATATGTTGTAAACGCATAATCCTTTTTAATTAAAATCAATAAAATATTGCATATGAAAAGAGACACACTTGTTAAACATTATCGTACATCGTATGTACGATTGCGCATCGTTGGAGTACTTATTAGGGTCTTAGAATTTAGATGCATGCGATATCTATTACAAAGGTATAAACACCACGATGTTCATTCCTTATAAAACTTTAACAAGCGAAGTTGTGAGTACTGTTTATACAGGAAATACTTGTAAAAGACACAACTATAGTTAACAAGTCCAAACTTTTGACTTCTTGCAAGACAAAGTTGACGTTTTTGAAATGTGTTATGTACATATATTATGATTCAGTCATTTTCGTATGATATTCATGATATTGTTTCAGTTTGAAAACTTTATCACCTTAAAATAACATGATGCCATCTTTTCATATTTACATGTACATAGCTTTGAAAATGAGTGACAGGTTTTGTTCAGTTAGTGTTATAATGTCAGTTCGAGACAAAATAATATGGATATTTTGCAGCATCTTTTTTATAACTCACACCCTGAGAGATCCCTGTGTGTCCCTGTGTCCAAAAGAACCACCGCCACACCTATTTCTGCCTAACAACAGCAGTAGTAAGCGCTGCTATTCTGTTCTATTCTAAAAGATATGTTCAATCAAAAGAAGATATAATTATCCCAGGCATTGCTACTTAGTCCTTGAAGGGTAGCATTGCATCTAAGAGCGACTGTAAATAAGACTCTGATCTTACCTAGGGTTAATAAGATTATCCATGGCGTCCCGTCCAGTTATCACTTACCATCAGGTGGATTGCAAGCTCGTTTGCTACTTTCATATTGTAAAAAATATGTATAGGCCTATGAGCGTAGCATAATAATTTGCCGACCACATTCACGTTTAGGAATCACTTTAAATAGTTGCATACACAAATACGATATCTCTAGATTTCATTAAAGGATAAACCGCCGATAAAACAACATTCGATATTCAAATAGACGATACCTTCCATCCGAGAGTGAGCACCACGTGAGCACAGATGATATCGGTTTTCAATTTATCCAGAGGACGCTAGTGCGACGCAGGTCTGTGCAAGTCACACATCACTACAAGATAAGGAAGCGTTTTAGAATAACGTCCGCAATAACGGTCGTGAACTCGTTGAATAACGCACAAGTTACTGAAAAATATAATGCAATTTTAACTTATCAATATATATACATATGCCTATTTCCCTTGGTCCCGGCATCACAAAGGGCACAAAGGTTCTTATAAATGAAAGAAATAAAAAAGGCCCGCGGAAACTTGTATAATTAATAAATACTAAGGAGCATTGGTAATATAATATTTCGTACTGTAACCTTAAGGAGTTTGACATAACTACCAGTCTTACCATAATTCGAATTCAAAATTCAAATTTAACATAGAGTAAGGTCTAATGGGTCAGCTAGTAAGTGAAAAACTGGCCAAGTGCGAGTCGGACTCGCGCACGAAGCGTTCCGTACCGTTATCTATAAAAACGGAAAAAATCACGTTTATTGTGTGGGAGCCCCCCTTACATATTTATTTTATTCTATTTAATTTTTTGTTATAGCAGCAACAGTAATACATCACCTGTGAAAGTTTCAACGGTCTAGCTATTACGATTCATGAGATACAGCCTGTTGACAGACAGACGGTCAGACAGCGGAGTCTTAGTGATAGGGTCCCGTTTTTACACTTTGGGTACGAAACCCTAAAAAAACATGCGTGCAGCTCATAAACGGTAGAATGCGAAACTTCAAGGGAAAGAGAAAGAGAAAGAGAAAGATTAAGTTGTAGGGTTATTTTATATGTTACAATTTCATAAGTACACTATCTCTTTCTCTCGTAGGTTAAAACCTATACATGAATGTGTTTGTGTTTTTTATAATATGGAAGTAGCAAACGAGTGTGAAGTCCATGATGTTTAGTACTTCTGCCACCGTATATATGGACGTCGTTAATCAACCCCAGCTAAAATTCTTGCATGACGTTAGCCATGCGTTGCTACCCCTTAACCAAGAACGCCTCGGATAAGTATATTTGCCTTGCCTTCCAACCAGAACAAAGCAATGCATAACACTTGTTATTAAGTATGGCGATTGTTCGTCGTTTGTCGGCTTCCGGATTTGAACCACCTTTTCACCTTAGTTTCGTTTCAAATAATTTCGTATTTTAATGCTAATAATGATTTAAATAAATAATTATTGCAACTTAAGACGTTTATCGTTTAGAGATTACTCAAATCGCACTTTGTAAGAATGTTTAAGATAAATTGTTTTTCCCCAAAAAAGTTCAATTGTAATAGAGTCATTTCCGTTCGTGTAAATTCCTTACAGATTATGAATAAAAGTTCAAGAAAACTTAGGAAATATTAAATTGGAAACTATTGTTCAATATTTTTAGAAGTAATTGAGTAGAAGTAATGAAAATATATAAAACATTTTTTAATTCGTGTCTTTTTCGTGAAAATTATCAAAATATCGCGATTATATGTAGAAGTATGGTTGACAGCAGAGGACCACCGCCATACCTATTTCAAGTGTGAAGCAGCTCTTGCGTGTATATGAGGCGACTAACTTAGTCCTCGTGATTAGAGTGCATTCAGTGATTGATTTCATATAGAATCTCTGTTCTATATGAAGTTACATACCGATCTCCATGGACGGCAGTGACCACTTACCACCAGATGGACTGCAAGCTCGTTTGCCACTTCTAAATTATAAAAAAAGGATATTGGATTTTTTTACGATGACGAAACTTCTTTGTAAGATTATTTTAAGTATTTTTAAACTTAAAGTTGAACTTAATATGCGTCAAGTTTAACCTATTGTATTAATAAGCGCCTACTCATGTACATCTGAACTAAACTTCATAAAGTTCAGATGTACATTATTATATGTAAGAAATATTGTAAATACGTTTGTTTCGCTGACTTAGTTCAAAAGTCACGAGTATCTTTAGCTTACAACGAGACTATATTATATTGACTATATTATATATAGAAGGTGGTAGAACTCAAAAGTTCGACTCCAGAAGCACCACCGCTACACCTGTTTTTGCCTAATAACGGCAGTGTTATGCGCTGTTGTGTTCTGCTAAATGGTATGGTAAGGGAGACATACTTTTCCAAGGCATTCCATCTTAGTCCTCAGGGGTAGCAACGCATAGGGCTAATCTTGGGAGAGACTTTGATCTTACCTAGGGTTGATTGCAGATGTCCATGGGCGGCATTAGCCACTTACCATTAGGTTGGCTGCATGCTCGGTTGCTACTTCCATACTTAAAAAAAAATAAGAGACTTTGACAATAAACCTTTTTTTATTTAGTGAGGTTTCACTTACTTAACAAATGGTAAATGAACGATAATTATTTTAATAAAAGATATGTGAAATATAAGACTACGCGCATAAAAACCACCAAAATTTTATATAGTAAGCCACTATTTTTATGTAACAGTATAAACTTTCTTGAAGAAAAAAATATGAGAAATAGAATATTCGTTGTCTCTTCGATTTCCCAATAGTCATGACTTTCGAATGGAGTGTTATCTAGTATCTCTAGTTCATTGATATATTTCTGCAGTCTCTTATTGAAATAATTGGATAGAAAAACTGCAAGTAAGCCTTCTATTTTACTTGTACGTTATGGAAGTTACGTTATTGAAGCTACGTTATTGAAGAATTTGTATTATTGACTTCCGGTTTTATTTTATTTATAAGAAATATGATTTGTAGGTATAACTAGATAGATTATACTAATGACAGTTTTTAGCTTACACGGCAAGCTTATTATTTTTTAACTGGACTAGAATTGAACCGAAAGCCCAGAAGTCTCATTTAGACACAAGCGTTTTAGTCTAATTGAAATATTTTTCATTAAGTAAATGGACCTTGAAACGCTCTCTAAAATGTCAACCGCCTTCGCCCACAAACATTTTACTCCGTAGCGGTCCGAATATATAGTAATGATTAATTTATGAGTTTCTACCTCTTAAAGTACCCTAAATTAAAATTATTATGTAATAAAATACTAATTTGTACAGTATACTGCTGTGTGCAGAACCGTTGGATAATAATATAGATGACATATTATATACATCTGTATGTACAAATAAAATAGACGTGTCTGTTTGCAATATCAAAATAAAGGCTCTTTTACAAACGCACATGGCATACGCATAAACGCATATTTAATTATATACGATACTCATAACAAAACATCAATTACTGAAAATTTTGTCTGTCTGTCTGTGTGTTCTGAGTATTCTCTGAAGCCGCCGGACTGATTTTGACGGGACTTTTACTGTATGATAGGTAATGTCATAAGGCGTAACTAAGGCTACTTCTATTTTAGAAAATGTAAATAGGGTTCCGCACAAAAATTAAAACCAAAACACCGCGTGCGCTCTACGCGCGCACAACCACCGTCGCTTTCTCTAATGTCCGTTGCTATTACTTCTCTTACGATATAATGTTAAAATTGTATGAGGTCTACAATTTCAACTGTAAGTCGGGTATAACCGCGGGGCTCAGCTAGTCTGAAATAAGACTGTAATGCTACTTGGGGTGCCTGAGAGGCCGTCACCACATACCAGAAGGTAGAATACATAATCATTAGCATAATATTAATTCGGGAACAAAATATGTTGTACTGTATAACGTTTAGGTATTGTAGATGTGATGTTTTCTTATTAAAATTACATACATATTTTTTATTTACTTAAAAGGACAAAGGAGAATTAATAACTAATCTCATATCTACTCATTTGAAGCTCGGTACTGAATTTTTTTGACCATTGCTGTCAAAAAACATAAAAATAACAAAAACCTTTTAAAGTTACACTAAGTACCTTCTTTATTTAATAGCAGTTAATATTACCTATTTATTTATTCTCCTCGGCATATTACCATCGAAGTAACACCGGATGGGACATATCCACGCTTGTCCGGAGGCTGCGCACGTCGCGTAGCAACAAACAGGTAGTGTGGGCGAGCGGAGGCCCGCTCAGAAAAAGCGTAAGCCAGTAGCCGTGCGTAGGGCTGCCAGATACTTGCTATATTACACTTTTTATATAATACTTACTGTTTATATAATACTTCAAAACTTACCACCTAATCATCTATTAACATTGTTTAAAATATAAAACAAAAAACCTGACTGCTTAAAAGGATTTTCTGTTGATAACGATATACTCAACTTAACGCTTTATGTGAGTTGTCGTTAAAATAGTTAAGTAAAACTATTGTAATACTATATTTTTAGAATGGTCTATTAAGTAGTTTTTATCTGATACCCACATTGTCGTGATTGTAAAAACTCGCCCCTCCCCCCGTCCCGTCACCTCTATTTTCACGCGCCATTTTAAAAATACATAGAGCCTATATCACTCCGAAAACTGAGACGATTCTAATGATAAATCATTCGTCAAAATCCGTCAAGGCGTTTGAGCTGTAGCGCGTGTCAAAGATGTGGACATACAAACATACACTCAAAAAACATTACATTCCTTTGGACGCAGTCAGGTAAAAATAGAACTGTATATACCTGTCCAGTAACTAAAGTATCAGTTTGTAATAATAGGCAGAGGTACTACTTGGATATTAGTGGACTGCATGCTCGTTTGGTATATTTTCCATTATATAAAAAAAGTAAGTCAAGACCATAATATATACACTTCTAGAACTAATTTCGTGTCGAACAGGAGCCACCTTGGTTTCATATACAGTCCCTCAGGATTATTCCATACATCCCTCAGGACCCGTCAAGCCTGAACAATCTCGCTTAACTGTAGAAAAAACAAGAAAGCGTGGACGAAAAGTTATCTTACGTGTATGCGCCTAAAGTTTAAACATGTTGTTATAATAACTATTGTAATTTTGAAAATTATTATAACTTTGGATCGGCTTTAACAGCTACCAATTAAATAAACGCCATGAAAATATATTTCATTTTAATGATGTTATAATTTATTATAAATATAAGATCTACTAAAATAGAGATAATAAACCATAGAATATAACAATAATATGAAGAGCAAAAAATACGAGATATTCACACAAAAAATATTTTTCCAAGACTTACAATGTGCTCGTTATAAAGCCAAAAATAATAGGCAAAAACAAATCCGAGAGTTGATAATAATTAAGATACTTAAGACCGCCATTAATAATGTTGCTAAAGGTTGTGTTGAACAAGAAATCATTGTTATATACACACACTCATTAACATAAATAATACGTCATTTTAGAGATCCGTGTGGTAAATAATGTAAAAAATATACTATTTTCATTGTGTCCGTCTGTTATTTGAAATTAAACAATGAATGTTGAATAGTGGCCATGGTAAGATCGATACAGTCCGCTATAATCTTAATTATAGCTAAAGAGTTTCGGGTTCGATATCTGGCAAAACCCAATTCAAATTATAATTGTATTGTATATTTTATGCGGTATTTTTATATCAGATTGAAATACCAAACGAGTATGCAGTCCACCTAATGGTAATTGGTTACTACCGCCCATGGACATCTGTAAGCAACTTCATATAGAACAGGGGTTCTATCTGAAGTCGATCACAGATGCGTTGCTACCCTCGAGGACTGAGATGGTCGCCTCATATATAAATGAGCCGGCAACCACACCCTTCCACCGAAACGCATTCCACCAAAGCGTACATTTCTACTTTTTTATTGTTATCATTTTTAATTAAATGTATTTAATTAAAAATGATAACAATAAAAAAGTTCCAAATGAAAATTACAGATATCTATTTAATTGTAGTAATATTTTATTTTAATTGACCATAGTGCCATAGACAATCAACTAACAATATACAGAACCCAAGTGCTTCAACCCGTTTCAAGCTTTGCCGGATTTCTTTATCAGCAACCTGTCTACTCAGCATGATAGAGTGCGAATATATTCATAAATTAAATATTCATAGATGAATAAAAATATTACATGATCTCTAAAATGCCCGTTAAGCGGTCTCCTGGCTCTTGGGTATCAGAAATGACATGCCGAGTTAGGCAACTCCGATTACCAAGTAGGTGGATGACCGTTCTTAATATTTTGATTTAACTGTTGACAATTGTGTCAACTGTGACATTAGTTTGAGAGAGTGTTCCGGGTTCTATCTCCGGTAGAAATTTAGCTCTAGATTTTGACTCTGGAAGCGCCACTGCCTATTTCTGCCTAATAATAGCACTAATAGCAGTATTATGCGCTGCTGTGTTCTGGTCTGAAAGATGAGGTAAAGGACACACACTTAAAGGTAGCAAGGCGTTTGTCGCTAACCTCAGGTGATACTATGATCTTAGCTAGGGTTGATTAAAGATGTCCATGGGCGACAGTGGCCACTTACCATCTGGTGGGCTGCATGCTCGTTTGCGACATCCACAATGGTTCCAGTACCTTTCGGTGTTGAGACAACCAAGTTAGTCCTCAAGAGTAGCAACACATACATTATAAACATCAGGTACAAACCCTCTTGTATATTGAGTTGATTACAGACGTCCATGGGCGTCAGTGTCCACTAACCACCATAAAAAAAACAAAACGAAAAAAAGCGAATAAAATCAAAACGTAAACTAAGGTCAAATTATTTTCAAAGAACCTTCGTATAATTCCACCATTTTGTTTTATTTTATTTCCCCCGCTCCGACGCAACCATAACGAAATAAACGGGCAGAATCGGATCGTATAACTAGTACACGTAAACAAAACTACTTATTGATGAGCCTGTGGTACGACAAGCCTCCGGGCCCGACTGGTTCTTCAAGTTTCTTGATGTCAACACTAATTTTCAAGCACCTAAGTGTTAACACCCAACATTCGAAACCCAACCAGCTACCAACGCAACACAGCACAATTTCCTATCAACAAACTTGTCATTTAAGTCTTTTTGAGCAGTAAAAATATATTATACAACTGTCCCTTTCTGGCGCGTACGGATCGTATATATCTGTCTCCCTCACAACAGCTGTCAAAGCCAGTTTTCACAATAATCGGAACAAGAAATTGTAATATTCGTGCATCACGAATGGTTATTGATATTTTTTTTTTTTGCTTCGTTTAATCATACAGTTTTTGTAGGTGTTTTTGTGGATACGATAAAAGAACTAATTAGCCACGTCTTTAGGTTTGTATCTGTAATACTTAATGTATGGGCAGAAATAATTACAAGGTTATAAAGTTTATTAATAGAAGTACTAAGCCGTCGTGAAGTCTACCTGTAGGTAGAATCTTTCGCCACCACATATTGTTTTATATTGTATGTATTAAATTAAACTTTGTCTTGCTTTGAAAAGTACGAGCTGGAAATCTTCAAGACGTTCCAACCTACTTCGCTGGTGTAGATACATATTAAATTTATAGGATTTATAGAGATCTGGAGCAGAAATAGGTTGCTTACAGATGTCCATAAACTGCAGTTCGATTGTTCAATTTCATCGATGAAAATCTTAGACATAGGTTTATTTTTTGTTGGTCATTTAGTACTGAAAAAAAGCTACTCGCTTAGAACTTAGACCTTATAAACCTCATTAGTGTACTACTAGTGTCTCCTTCCAGTTTTTAGAGGTCCACTTTTTAGAGGACTTCAAATGTTCCTGTTTCCTCTGAATATTTGGGTTTGCTTACACACTTTAAATAATATTTAGAACAAAGAAACTACTTTTAATTTATTGCAAAAATGGGTGTCTCTTCTTTTATTTTAGATAGCGAATAATGAAGTTATATAGAACATTAGTTTGTTTATATAATTTAATTAGGCATAGTTAAAATTGTTTGTGTTGAAAGTAGCGCTAATTAATATTATTTTGATAACAATCAACATACCAGTATATCTAGACAAAAAATAGAAACCTGTCAAGTGTAATATGTATTAGTTTAAACAGGTTCCTCCGGAAAAAAATATGTAATTGTAGATTTTCAAAGTGATAACTTAATTAAGTATACAACTTATTTTTGTAAACCGTTACTGCCCAATTATGGAGAGTGGTGTGGGCTTGAGGGTTAAGTTATTATGGTCTTCAAAAACTAAGTTCGAAATAGTTATAACGGTGGTGGGCTGTTGAGTTGCTTAGGTAAAGTTTTTAGATTTATAATTTCTCTAAACTTTTGTTGAAAAGTAACTATTTAGAATTTTTAATGTATTTTTGTTAATGCGTGATTCTAAGAAGTGCATACAATTATGAGAGACTTACAAATATAACGCATTTCCACTGGCCAAATCAAATTATTTCTAAGCAAATATTGTTCTAAAAAATTAATGAATTTGGTGGAAGATGTAACATGAACTCTGTTTAAAAGTCAAGTTGCGAAATGGTTTATTTTACGGATCCCCAAAAAAGATTTTAGAATGTGGCTAATTAGAAGTAGACTCTCGATGGCCCTCACAAGTTAACTAAATATTTTTGATACTTCTAAAAGATTACAAAATAAGGCCGCGGTCACACAGGTAAGGCGACGATGACGCGATAGCGATTAAGTGAAAAACAGACTCAATTAAATATATTTATTTAGCAGCGGTCGCACCGGGGAAATAATATGTGAAAATTATTTGTTTATGTCATGCGAAATTAATAATATGACATTCTAAAATTGACCAGATTGTCTGTACTGAATAAAATTGTTAGACGATCACTTGGCAAAATTTGATTTTCGTAAGTTATAAAGACACGACGGCGATTTTCAACAATCACATTTCGATCTACAATCAAATACGTAAAGGTAGTCATCTAGAAGCCGCATTAAATCCTGACAACCAAAAATGAGAATTCGATCGCTTGATCTAACCAGTGCGGCTAGTCCTTACGCGATTTCGCCACAATTTGCCGGCTCATCGCCATAACAGTGGGGACACCAGATTTTTTATGTTTTAAACTTTGCCGTCGCCTTACTAGTGCGGCCGCGACCTAAGTTTCATCTCTATCAGTTTATTCTATGAAATCAATCCTAATTTTACAAACATGATCTCATTAGCTTTTTATATTAATGGTACAAGATAATAAATATATTGTGGCAAATTACTCTTTTTATTTAATGTAATATTCTTATCAACTCTGTATAAGTAGGTACTTTATATACATAAAGTCGTAGAAGCTTTTATCTGTTATTTTCGCAAGCCCATATTAACACGCTTATTTACATGATACATTTTATTTTTTCTTATCTATCTGACAGTCTGTTTGTTCGACTTTATCTTGAAAACGTCTTTTAATCCAAATGTACCGGTCTGTTATGCAAAGTGTTCCGTATTCGATCTCTGATCAGGAAGGTATTAATAATGAGTATCTATTCTACGTCTGGGTATTTGTATATCGTATATTGTTTTATTTACAAGCTTCATATTAAGCATGACTTGTATGAACATATGTATGTATGTAGCGAAAACTTTGAACGTGATTTTTAATCACTTTAAAACTTCGGATTGATTTTTATTTTAGATAATATAGAGGTAGAAAACGAATGTGTCGTCAACCCGATGATAAGTAGAGTGTGACGCTCATGGGCATCCATTAGCAGCCTTAGGTAAGAAAAGAGTTCTATATGGTGCCTGCCCCAGATGCGTGCAATCGCAGAGGACTGAGTTAGGAAACCTCGTTCAGGTGGTATCATTACACCAGTACACAGGAGCGCTTAAGACCTTTGTTTTAAGATAGAAATAGGCTTTTACGGCTATGGTTCTTCCAAAGCCGTTCCACGAAGGCTTTTATCATCTATGTAAAATATATGTGACGATTAAATAGATAGCTTATTTCTTTAGGGAAGTCTCTTAAGAATGACCGGTTGGATTGGACTGAATTTGGCTGAGTTGTCCGATGTATTTTTCAAATAAAACCCCGTCTGCATAGAAGAGGTTTTATTTTGAAAAGTATTCTGTATTAATAATGCCAATACACGTGACAATGTTACAATATCCGTGGTCGGCCCGACCGCGAATACTTGATACAAATATTATGTAAACGGTTATCGGCTGCACGTAATCCTCGTTGGTAATATAACCACAACATGTGAAAAGCTGTTATTAATATCAGAAATATATTTCAACTTGTCTTTATGTTCACGAGATAAAATAATTAAAAATGTTTCTTTTTTATATTTTATAGGAACCTGTTTATTAAAAAGTTTGCTAATTAGTTTTTAATCGAGTGAATAAAAACGCCAGTTTTTGCTAATACTACATAAACAAAATAATTATTCTGAACGATAAGTCTTATCTTTTATTCCATCAAAAATAAACTCAAATTTCTATTTCATTTTTTGTTTATGTTACGTAAATTAAAACTAAATAAGATTCATTAAAACACATCTAATGTTACGTTATTATTTTAAGAAACTTTCTGTACGCTAACCGTCTCACACTTGGCCAGTTTTTTCGTTTAAGTATTCAGTCCAATCCTAGTAAGCTTCGTTAATCTATTCCATGCTTGCAGCAGTCAATATTTAGCAGTCCTGCTTCGCGTCAATTTGCATTGAATAGCAACCTGCAGCGCACGCATAGATCCTATCTCCATACCTACGTTACGACCGGTTCGGGTTCGATTCTTAGTCTAGGTATCAATACAGGTATAGCATAGCACTAGTCCTGTTAGAGGTCAGGTATTGGTACTCTGAGGACTGAATTTGAATGACTTGTGTAAGATTTAGTAGGAATATTCGTCTAACATTAAAATTCATTAATGAATTATGTTGCCAATAAGTTCCGACATCAAATGGCAAACTTTTTTTACATTATGAAAGGAACAAACTGTCAAGCGGTTTACTTAATAGTTAATGTTCACCATTGACATGTATCAACCCCACATAGGATTAGATTGCTTTCGGTAGTTATTAATAGATGCAGAATATTGAGTATACGTCATACGTGCTAGTAGCGCCGTCTCATGATAAGAAATTTTTGACCTGGTGCCTATGTCACCTTTTCTCCACCGCACCACTCGCATCAACTGGACCTGTGGCGGTTCTCCATGGTTAGGTTTACCCTCGTTTTTGCCACGGACGTGTTACATGTAAATGAACTTCCTC
>DWTU01002057.1:0-12072 GCA_018251515.1 Cecropterus confusis | reverse complement strand
AGAGTTAATGGACCCCGAAATAAAATGACATCGTTTCTATAACAATCTATAACTTAACAGGGAAAATGTTATTCAATAGTTAATGGATAATACTCCTCAATTGTAAGCCAATGTATCTATATATTTTAATAAAAAGGTACACGTTTAAATTCGTCTGACGTTAAGATATGTTGTCGCGTTATCTTGTTTGAGAGACTACTATTTTTATGAACTGTGGTCAATTACCGTAACATATCCGAGCATGACCATGGGGCCGTCTGTGAGCGACCTCCGCCGCCCGGTCTCGGCCACCGCTGCGTGGAGTTCAAATAACAACGAACCGCGTAGACGGGTTTCCGCTGGAAGTTACACGAAAGAAGTTATTCGTATGTATTTCTTTAACATTATATTCGATCCTCATGCAGTACAAAGTTAGATCGTACCTAGTTACGTACTATGTTTTTATGGTAAAAGAGACATACTTATCTACTTTTGTCCAGACATACTTTTTTCCACCTCTTCCTCGAAGAGTCCTCATGAGTAGCAACACATATGTGGCCAACCTCAGGTGAGACTAATCTTATCTGGGATTGATAACACATTTTTAATGGCGGGAATGACCACTTACACTGTAAAGGTACAGAAAAAGGTACAAAAAAATAGTAACGAAAATAGTAGATCTTTAGACGTAGTGCGAAATTATATATTAATTCGCTGGATGTGACATCATGGATCTACGTCGGATTAAGTATGAAGGATGCAACAAACCTGGAGCTAAAATTTCCAGAAGATCGTTGATCTTCTTACATAATTGTGTTTTGAGCAGCAGTCTATCCTCAGTGACAGCTGCGAGGCCGAGCTCATTTTGCTGACCTATCATCTGCGCTAACGCTAGACTCACATCCGTCATGTAGTAATGCGAAGGATGCAGGTACCCACAGCAATGGCTGATAAATCTGGAATTACAGTAAAATGAGATAGATACCTATAGATGTCGGTTTCAGTAAAATTCCGTACTACGTTTTATACTGTATCAACATAATTAATATGGATTTTATCAGCTAATGTAAATGTTTTGTGTATATGTTTAATTCTATTAAAAGACTGTAGGATTCTACCAAATTAGCGACCGTAGGTAGGCTTATAATATATAAGGTTTATAATATAGCTATGTTATGTGGATTGATCCGTGGTTAAAAAGGAGACACAGCTTTAAATTATAATATCTTTTAATGACGTAGGTCGATTTTAATGAAATAAAGACTAAATATTACCAGAAAATACGGACTAGAGACATATTAATCCGTTAAATTAAATTCAGTAGTACTTGTTTGACGCAATTTCAAATACACAAATAAACAAATAATATTATTCAAATAAATTGTATTAAAAGCATTTTGAAATGTCTATTGCTAAATATTCTTAATTATGTCCTATTGCTCCAAGCAATTTTAATTTGGAAATATATACGATGTACTGACACGCGGAACTTTCATTTTTATTTTATGTATAGATTAAAATAAAAAATCAGATCTACTTTTTGCATGCAATCTTAGAAAACGATTCCAAGTCTGCTGAAGTATTTGACTTTTAAAATGACATTTAACTGACCTTTCGCATGCATCTGGATCTTCTTTTGGCATTATGCTGAGTTCTTTGCCAATATCTTGAAGAAGTTGCTGTATTATGGCATCAGATACAGAATCGCCGCAATTTTTGCATTTCCAAAATTTATTGTCTAATCCGCGGGTTTTCGGATCTGGACATTTGGTCTTATGCAAAATTGGCACCAAGAAGGTCTCTGGTAAAAGATACCCTTTGCAATCTCTGAAATCAGTATGGAATTGTGAAGGTAAACATTACAAAATATGTACAAGAAAATCATTGAAACCAACTAACTCAAGAGTTAATCACATCAAACGTAATCTAATCTAATGTAATCCTTTTACAATGGGATTGTAACTCACTTCTTTTTGCACTTGACGCCACTGTACATAGTTCCGAATTCCGTGACGTCAGAGCACCTCTTGCAAGAACACTCGAAAAACCAGGAATCGGCAAGGTGGTGTCGCCGCGCCTCGCTGCCCCATAGTGGATCCGTGTAACACACGGAAATGTGGGATCCAGCTGGGATGTTCGTCCCAGCACATAGAATCTAAAGATATACGTTTTTTAATGGCGATTATGACCTTATAACCTGACGCAATCAAATAATGCTGGATATGCAGCATTGTTTATTTGATATACTTCAGGTAAATATGACACAATGATGCACTAAAAGGAAACTAAAGGTGAACACTGTCGTATCTGGACATGTTGAGTTGTACTTCGTTGCATCCAACGTTTGCTCTTGCCACTATCGCTGTAAACGAAGATAGTTTAGGAGCACTTTAACAGGTTTCTACAAAAAATCAGGCCATGGGAAACCACTTACCTATATGTATTTGCATAGGTATGTCCTTCACAAACTATTCTAATGCACACTTGGTGATCTAGATACATGACAAATAGTCGTATGCTAATTTCAAACTTAAAATGATTACTAGTAAACTAAGGGAGTTCTAGGGGTAGTAGAAATCTAAATTACGTGAGATGGGGGAAATGGACACAGATGAACTTACAATATCACCCTCCGATGTAAAGCTCTTATTGGAGTTAGCCGAACAGTTGTGCTCTACCATAGAGAGACAGTTGAACAAAGCCACATACTCTGGTTCTTCTGAATTCTGGTTAATTAATCGGTTATTAATCTGATACGTTAAATACTTTACTATTGTTATATTAACATTTAAATTTATTTTATGTACCGCTGTTTTGCACCACCTGTTTAAAATCTGTCCTTATTTTTTATCAAGGTTAACATTATCATCATCATTTATCATACATAAAATTATCATTGCATATTCAAGTCTAAGTTATTTGCTTCAATCTTGAATCCTTTGGGATGATTATAACCCTCTTAATGTCACACCGCTGAGCATATATTTCTTCCCACTAGAAAGACTCTGTCATATGTATACTTTTTGCACTCATGAAAGCAAGTGATGGATGAACTATGAGAATGAAATTAAATGTTATGAAATGATAAAGATTTTTTTTAAACTTTATAGAAGTACGCATGCAGCAAACAATCATGCAGTCCACTTGATGGTAAGTGGCCACTGCCGCCCACGGACATCAGTGATAAACGTCAGATAAGATTAGGGTCAAAGATCATTCCTGTCCGAGTTCGACCACAGAAGTGTTGCTACCCCTAAGGAACGACAGAAATAATGTATGTCTCCTTTACCATACCCTTCCAATCGCAACAGCAGCGCTTAACATTGCTATTATTAGACAAAAATAGGTATGGCGGTGGTACCTCCAAGCTGAACGACAAAGAATTCTACCACCTTAGCAACGGCAGCAAATAAATATGTTAGATGGGAAAAAATTAAATTGCCACTTACGATCTCTCCGTCCGAGGTGAAGCTCTTGTTGCAGTTAGCGTAGCAGTCGTGCTCCACCATGGATATGCGGTCGAACAAGCCCACGTACTCCGGCTCAAGTATAGGCACCTCGTGTCCGTTGATCTACACAATTTGTTTAAGTTTAAATTATTTGTTGATTTACTACTTACTTTAGAATATATTACTGAAACTAAGTAATTCTTTTTTGGTACGTAATTTGCCGTCTCTCATCTTCTTTACTTCAGTTGGAACTTTGTATGGTTCGTATAGATAAAATAAAAAGGAAAATACGAAAACATGGAATTACTTAGTACTTTTACTTATGTGAAAAATTTCTTATTCAAAGAAGTCTGTGTAATGCTTTGTAATTCGCTTAAGTGTAACAGCTCATTAACTTAGTCCTCAATTAAAAATCATAAGAATGACTAAATTTTCGTACCTGAAGAATACCGCAACACTTCATAATTTCCTCTTTACTGAACACGCCGTCTAGCTTGAAGAATTTCCAAATGAATTCTGCCACCATCTTTCTGTCGTTGTTCCATTTGTCCGTGCCCCTGCGGTCTTCGGTGTGTGCTTCCAGGGCTTGCAACTTTGACCACAACTTTTCGTTATGATCTCGCTGATATAAGCATCGTAGTGCCGTGATGCATTGATAATTTGGGTGTGGCATCCCGTATGTTGATATAGAAACCTATAAAGATATAAGTATTTTAATGTTTATTATATTTCAGTTTATATAAGTTAAAACTTGCTTAAGTTACAAAACACGCCAAATATTTGATGATTCTCGCCACCTTTGTCTATTAAAGACTTGTTAAAAATAACGCTAATATGAACCTTTTCTCCTCTTTGCTGAGTATAAAAACATTCAGGTATGTGGTTGTCTTTCAGGGTACAAGCTTCAGAACAGAATGGCCAACCGCATTTCTCGCAACACACGGTCCTTCCTTCTTCAAGTAACTTATAGCAACCGAGACAAACTGGTGGCGTTACCTGTAACAATCGCGAAGTCTTTATTAAATAAAAATAATTTTCTAATAAAATCAGCTATAAATAGAGAGAAAACAGACACATTGGAGATCGTATGTATACTTTTAAAGTAGAAGTCGTGCAGTGTGCAAATTCGCACATTTTCCAGGCAGAATTTGAATAGTTTTACAATCTTAAGTTAGATTGTAAAGCTAATCAAATTCCGTGTTACCTCTAATCCTAACTTCTGGAGGATATTAACTTCAATTAAAGTTAACGTCAAAAGTTTCTCACCAACCTAATGCATGCCTAACGTTTAATTCTGCAGTAAAATCTACATCCATCTTAAACTATACAAACTTACAATCAAAATAGTGATGGTGATAGGAATCAACCACTGGTGTTTCGTCTTAGGCAGCTTATAAAATAATTTCTCCTTTATGGCGGTAATAATATGCGCAACTGTGTTGAGGATTAATGCGAAGATACATGTATGATACATATAAATTTAATCCTCAAACGTACGAGCCAACCGTGGCCGACTTCAAGCACTTTAATCTTATTAAGATTTGTAACTAGGGGTATACTTACTTGTGCGGGCCCTGTGACAAGAGGCGTTTCTTTGAGGATAATATCCCCAGCTTTGATATCCCTGGTCGACTCCAGGTACCTGCCGCACTTCGGGTCCACCTTCACCTTGGCCAGTGTGCATTGGTACTTGTGCTTCTTCCAGTGCAGTTTTTGATGGTCTCTCGAGCAGTAATGTACTGACTGACAGCCGGAACACTTCTGAACAGCTGGTGATGAACACACCGCGCATTCACCCTCTTCCACCATTTTAGCTTTAAACTGAGGACACAATTGAATTGTTTATAAATATCAAAATATGGAAAAAGTCCGATATAATAATATTTTAAGCCAAATACTCCGAAAATATTTGATGTTTCTTTTGTACAAATTGTAAAACATAATCGCGGGAGGTCATAAAGAAAAAATCTTGGAAAAAACATTTAATAAGATAAGCCTGGTGGTAAATCTAATATCTCTAATTAACTTTTAAGTACATGATAAAATTATTTATCACATTTTAGGGAAATCGCCTTATATTGACTACTTTCATATCACAGTAATAAAGCATGCAAGCAAAAAACAAATAAGTAATATCAAGTTATGTTAAATGTATTTTAAATTTTAATTACTTCTTTATATGTTACTATATATAGTTTTTGGTACTTTTAAGAAAAGTATATGTAAGCTTTTTATGATCAACCTATATATTGCACCTTATGTTTTTAACACTATATAAATAAGTCATTTTCATATTTCGTCTTCTATGAAGCTATAGCTATAAGATGTAGCTTTCTCTATGTATTAATAATCTATATCAACAATATGATTTAATCGGAATGTGATAGATATGTGGTACTTACTGAAAATGAATAGCTTCGAACACAAAATTATCTTTCACTTTCAACTGTTTACGCTTTGTTCAAATACATAAGTCATAACAAGATAATGAATGAAATAAGGATTAATTTCGACGAAATTCAGAGGTGATGCTGAAAGTAAACGTGAAAGTCTCGCCGCGTGTTCGCGTTCTGGACGAAAATAGCTTCCGTTGGAACTCGCAGCGGTGTACCGTCAGCATCGACGTACTATAAATATAAGATAAAATACACTTGTATACCCACATATCCCAGTAATGAAGTCCAAGTAATCCAATTTAACTATTTTCTCTTTTTATGTTATTGAACTTTTAAGATTAAGTAAAAAAATCTGTAGCTGAGAAAAAAGAAATTTCTTTTCAAATTAAATGTGCTGTCCTAATTTCTCATTTGTGACGCAGTGCTTACGTTATCAGTGCTGCTGAGTTTGCAAAGAATGAAATTAAATATGTCACTAATTAACTTCAAATTGCTGTTTTCCAAATATGACATTAGAAGCGAATTATGAATTACTTTTTATTAAACGCATAGCTTGGAAAAATTTTAGGATTTGATAGATTCGACTCTGAATTGCCATCATAACAAGATGTCATAAAAACTATGACAATAAAAACAGATAACGTTTAACTAAATCGTATTTGTGGTACTATAATAATATATTTAATATTATCGCTTCACGTATTACAGTACAGTAAGACAGAAAGAGACTGAACTCAAAATTTCGAAAAATTAAATTAAACACTTGAAACTGCACGCTTTAACAAACTCGCCTTAATGCAATCACAATTTTGTTATTTCTACATAGTGCAAGATTCATAAATATAAGGCTTTTTATTTTCGCCGTGTGGGCACTTTTCTCTGTTGACTGTACTCTTGGATGTACTGAAACTAAATATAATGCGTATCAATTGTCAAAAGAATTTGTGCGAACTAGAACCTTACAACTTCGATCATAAGAATCGTATAGAAACTATGTGCGGTATTAGTCCTAGATTCAATTTAGAGATAATTATACCGATAAACACCTATGGATTCTATATAGTTATGTACATATATCTCTTTTATTTGTGCCTTTATGACAATTAGACATTTATTAATGTTTTTTTTCAAATTGAAGTAGCAAACGAGCATACGGTCCACCTGATGTTTGTGTAATGAGTAGGGTAGTAGTTACTGCCACCCATGGACATCTGTAAGCATTTTCATATAGAACAGAGGTTATATCTGAAGTCGATCTCAGATGCTGAGGACTAAGATGGTCGCCTCATATATAAGTGAACCGGCAACCACACCCTTCCTACGGTGGCAGTGGTACCTCCCCGGTCGAAATATGCCAGTTCTACCGCGTCTTAATCATATAATTATATTCCACATTTTTCCTGAAAGACTTACGTGGAAGTTACCTGTTAAAATCAGTTGATCTATTGCCATCTTTAGAGTTAAGTTACATAGATTTTTCTGCTCTGGTATCAAAGGTATCACACGAAGCATTCTAACTTAATATTCCAAATAGGAATCCAACCCAACATGTTTTCCGGTTTCCATTTCATTCGATTACTATTTTCTGTGAAACTTCGAATACGTCGTTTATAACAGCGAGTAGCTGGTATAAGTTAAGTTATCTAAGGTAGTAGATTAACCTTAGACAACTTAACTTATGATTGACTGGTATTACTGGTATCTGGTAGATTAACCCTAGATAGATAACCTGTACTCCATTTCGTAAAATCATTTTTACTCACTTGTCGTTCGTGACATGGTGGCCATTGTTTTAATCAACTTCTGGGTCCTAAGACACATTCGGCTTTCTTTTCTATATATAAAATAAGGTTATCTTTGCAGGGTTAATATCCTTCATTTCATACACAAATATAATATTTGGGTGTGTTAAATGAAATTAAATAATTTGGGATCATTAAAACAATTAAAGACGAAGATGTACTTTACGAAATGTTTAATAATATTTCAATAGTAAGTAATATTCATAAGAAATTAATTATGAAATAATTAATTTCTAATAAGTTATTTCTGTACAAAAATATAAAAATGGAAATTTTAAAACATGATTTATTATTTAAACAGGTAAGTATAACAACAATTAGGTGCATGTCCTACGACGCACTTTGAAGGATTCCGTAGAGGTATAAGTAATATTTACTTTATCAGAAAACTAATTTCTTATTTTGAATAATTCTCAAAACTTTTTGAAATACAAAGTTATTGCCGCCATCAATGAACTCAACATTCGTTTACAGAATAGATAAGACGCAGAGGCAGATGAAAGAAATTAAAAAAAAACATGCAATACCCTAAATATAAAATGTGTATTTAAATATTTGTCTTTTTAAGTACATATATGAATAAGTACAATTAAAGAATTAAACCATAGGATATATAATTGAAACAGGTTTTCAAAAATCTTTTCCACATTTAACAATAAATAAAAACAATATTGACATTATAAGGTAGAATACACTAAATATATATAATTACTTTGTTTACGCAGCATTATAACGGACATTTTTACGCAGGACCATGAAAATAAACAATAGCACACATATAATGCCATCGGTCATAATCAATTTCACATGACGTTTGTACTGCAAACAAGACATTATTATGAAAAACAAAAACACGACTGCCAAATTTGCAGTCGGATAGTTTGTTTAATAATAATTTATTTGTTTAATGCTGATGAGAAGTTTCATTCATTATAGTAACGTAAAAGTGTTATAATAATCCCTCCTAATGTTATAAATGTAAATCTAAGTTCGTTTGTTACTCTTTTACGCCAAAACTGCTCAACCGATTATTATAAAATTTTGTACACATATTGTTAGAGGTATTAGAAAAACATAGGATACGTTTTATTAAAAAAGAAGTAAAAATACGGCAGACATGATTTTTTGTAAAAAAAAATGAAAACGCGAGCGAAGCCGCGGGTAAAAGCTACTTATGTATATTTTTGCATTTGTCTATTTACGTTGATATTCTATTTTGCAAACTATAGATGAGTCTAATGATATGTCATATGTCACATTTCTTCCAGTCGTTTGTGCTGCAGCGCGTGCCAAAAAATTGACATAAATACAAACATACATGCTCAAAAAACATTACCCTCTGTCTGACGCATTCGGGTAAAAAGTTAAAGTCATTTAAACGTGCTATATAATGCCGTATGTTAAATATTACGTTTTCAATCTTAAGTAAATATTGTCTAATTTTAAAATGGAATTATTCACAATATATTACCTACGATACCAATCATTAATTTTTGACCAATCATTAATTATCATATTTGTTAGAAAAAACTATGACTTATTAATAACGTAAGCAACAGTGAAAGGTAGTTTTGACTAGACAAATTTTAAAATCGTTAACATAATAATATGTATATAACTAAAGAAAGAGCAAACTCTAAATAACGCCAAAAATCTTCCTCTCGCCCAAAATTAATAACCTTATTCATCGACTTGTATAGACAACATATCATTTTGTGCAATCATATTTAATTTTCAGGAGATCTTTCCGATGATCTGCTCCCAGGTTTTGATCTTCCGAAGCGCCTCCCTCGCAGCCGTCGCCATCAGCCCCTCTGGAGACTGCTTCGGTTCGAAACCCAAGATCAAAGCCGACTGGCTCAGGTAACCTACAATCTAAAATTTCCAATGGGTTACTGAAGATCAATCGCCGTAACGAAAAGTTTATACTGTAATACCATGTAATTGTAATTTTTCTGGCAAAACGAGATCTGCCAGGTGATCATGCCTGATAAGCACCCATGCTAGAAACGTAATATAATTAATATAAAATTCTCGATACCATGATGCGGAATGCTTGTAAATGTTTTTAACTGCTTGAGGAAAGTCGTATATAAATAAATAATAGTTTAAAAAAAAATAAAAAATACACGCTTGCTGAAAGCGAAAGTGATGAATATCCCAAAAACAACCCACGCTTTATTACGATAAATAGTTCTTTCTAATTGATCTATTTGTTGTTATTGTTTGTTTTTGTTGTCTTATAGAGAATTATTTTCGATTATTTAGTTCGTGCTAGTTGCAAAAGCGTGTATTTTTTTGTATTTTTAAACTATTATTTATTTTTTCTGTTTTGGTCTTATCAATGATAATTTTATGATAAAGAAAACGAAACTTTTAGTGCATCATATGTGAAAACAGCTTCTCACGTCAATCTATGATTTATTTCGTATTCTAAGCATTTCATCCAATCACCCTTAAATGAGACTCTCCACATGTATCAAAAATTGACGGACTTAAAAAAACACTCAGCCCCTATTTTACCCTTTAAAGGATTGATTTTCTAAAATCGGTAATAAATATGTTCACGAACCCAAATACTAAGTTACATTAAGCTTGCATCAAAATTAACGGATTTCCAAAAAAACTTTCAACCCCTATTTCGAAATTTTAGGGGTTGATTTTCCAAAAACGGGAAAGAAAATATTTTATTATATCAAACTACCGTGCTAAATACTACGTATAATTGAGCTTGCATTAAAATTGAGGAAGTTTCTTACAAACTTCCATTCCCTATTTAACCGAATATCGGTATGATATATAGAAAGATATATATAAAATATTGTATTGTCATCTGTCCTCGATAAATCTACTAAGTTTGAACGAAATCTGACTGTTTAAAGTGACTCAAAATCGCTCCCAAAGGAGTCGGTTACAAACATACAAACAAACATACAGGTGAAGCTAATAAAAAGCGTGTAACAATAACTATATGAAAAATACCATACCTCTTTCAGTCTATTTCTCAGGTTTTCTTTCGAAATAGCTTTCCTCTCAAAATCTCTCGTGGTCAATACCATCAACGGTGCGTGAAGTTCATATAATGTTATACCTACAACATATAAAATAATAAGAGATTAACACGTTGGTTACGTTTGAAAATATTAACAGTATGTTAAATCTGTTAATAAAGTCTCCACTTTATTTGATCCACTTGAAGGAGATGTATTGAATGTGCCATTATTTTAGCAGTGGCTTTTTTTTGCCATTTTCGAGAGCTTATTTTACTTGTCATAAAATAATGGGAGTAAATATGGTTATTCGTATCCGTGAAGACCCAAAAATGAAAGCATATTTAAATGCAACAAATATAGATTTATGGTGCTTTCTTGGTTTGGTAACGTGTTATCCAATACGCAAGAACATCAGTCTTAAACCTTGTAGGAAGCCTTATGAGTGATCCATAAATCCAGGATTGGCCACCATCTCGTATTTTTTTCCATCAGTCTGTCCAAAATTGTCTGTTATTCTTGGAAAAACCTTGTGAACAGCATTAGAACATAAAAGACTCGAACCAGTACTGAGTTAAACATCTCACCCCGTAGTCTAGAGTATCCCGGCTCGATTACATCGAAGACCTTCATTAAATCCCTGCAGATCTCTATCTTCCTATTCAGCTGTGCCTCCGTAAGCTCATGGATCATGTAGTCGCTGATCTTCCCGTACAGCTGACTGAGCGAGTGCTTGGCGGACAGGCACAGATAGTGGTTGGCGTGGAGGACGTTCCGGTACTTGTGGAGGAAGCCCTCGAAGCCGGCCACGTCATTGGCGTCGATCTGATCGTACTCGTCCGTTAGCCTGTAATCAATCGTAGAGAGGTGTGATTGTTTGTGTAGAGATTATGCAGAAGAATACTAGTAACAATTTTGATAATGTATTTTACCATTATAAAGGACAATTAAAAAATACAAAAAAATAATGGTGGCATCATCAAAGTACTATTTTAAATACGGCTGCTACTTTAGTTGCTCTTGTTGTAGTTCAATCATCTCGAAGATTAAACGTGTATCATTAGTGTCTGTTTAAACTACTGTCTCATCGCTGGTTACGTGAAGTGTCATTTTAGAATAAGAAGCCTAAATTGCTCTGTCTAATATGGTAACAAGGATTTCATACGCCAATAAAAACATTAGAAAATACTTTAAGTATGTATGTATGATTTCACCACATTTTTATTAAGAAAGCATGCCGATCCATCAATTCCGATAAAACATCTAGCTTAATCTGAATGGCCTTAGACAATCGGGTTCACACAAACGAACATAAGATATATGTATCGGCAAGTTCATAATTGAATATGACAATGACAGTGTTTCCGATGGCACTCTGACCTCTTGAGCAGCAGCTGCACGGCGGCGGCCGGCATGCCGTACGCGCAGCGCGCGGCGCCGCAGCGCCACGGCGCGG
>DWTU01002056.1:0-12073 GCA_018251515.1 Cecropterus confusis | reverse complement strand
GGACTATGGCCTGAAGCTCTCTCAATCTGAGAGAAGACCCGTGCCCAGCAGTGGGACAATAATGGGTTGACGATGATGATATGTATATAAGCATGCGGATTAGAAGGTAATTATCACTGTTTTACGCTGAAGGAAAACATCGTGAGGAAACCTACACACCTGAGAGTTGTTTAAAGAGTTATCAAAGGTGTGTGAAGTCTACCAATTCGCGCTTGGCCAGCGCGGTGGGCTATGGCCTGAAACTCTCTCAATCTGAGAAGACCCGTGCCCAGTAGTGGGACAATAATGGGTTGACGGTACGTTATTAGTACGTATGCTGAATGTAACAACATCCTTAAATAAATAAAAATAAATGTATTAGACGATACAATATAATAGGTAACGAATGAATGTGTATTAAATATTTTTATATTAATGTTAATACTATTCTCATATAAGCGCCAGTCTTTTTTGAGAATAAAATACTTCAAACACATACTGTATCCGCTTGCACTTCATCCTGATCCTATTACCGCCCTGCTGGGCACAGGTCTCCTCTCAGAGGGGTTGAGACAATAGTCTACCGTGTTGACCAAGTGAAGAAGAAAGAACTTGAAGAAAAGTGATTTCGAGAGACTTTTTTGTTGGTTGCCGCCGCAGCAAGCGGTTTTTGGTTAAAACAAATTCAATGATTAATCTAAAGTGAACTCTAAATAGAACGCACTACGTTGTTGTTGCAATAAGTATTAGTATAATAGGCCTGTTACACACACATTACATATAAACTATCCTGAACCTGGAACGGTATACAGGAAAGATCATTTAAAAATTGACTTTCATACAAATACAATACAATACACTGCGTCTCAACTATCCGGAACGTATCCTATAACCCAACGGTATAAGTTTAAGTATGACACGTTAACTAGTCTACGAATTCAACTAGTTAATCGACTAGTCGACGTCCAAAATTTAACGGTCTAGTTTTGTCGACGATAAAAACGTCAACGACCATCTCTAATGTATACTGCGTATATATACATATACCTCCGTGCATTGTTAGTATTCATAATATATATGAAAAAGTATCCCTCTACATATATGTATATCCACATATTTTTAAAGTTGTCACTTCTGTTGGAAGCCCTCATAAATGCATTTTTTCACAAATTACTACTCCTGGTCTTCCCCATTTTCAATACCATAACTACGACCATGACATATGTAATGACATATGACATATATAAAGGGAGTGGTAAGGGATTAAGTATTAAAAAAAAGCAATTATTTTCACTAATATATTAATGAGTTTCATTAAGGCAACATTATCATTATTCTACATCTTTAACAATGTCTTTCTCCATAATTATAAGATTTCAGTCAAATCGTGGGCTGTCCTAAGATTCTCCGCCTTACACTATGGTAAATAAAATATATTGACCGCCTTTATTGAACATAAAGTAATCCCTAAGCAATTAATATTATTAAGCATATGGTTTAATACTTGATACAAGATTATATTTATTATGAGCTATGTAATAAAGGCGCAGGCTTCAGAGGAAAGATATTTTTTTTTGTAATAAGGAGGTAGCAAACCAACGTGCAGTCCATCTGACTATAACTGGCCATAACCATCCAGTCCGTCCACAGACAACCTTGTACCCTGGACGGCACTGGCGGATCGGAGCAGAGAACTAAGATGCTAAATCTTGAAATCTATATGCAATTACTTATCCACCTGCGACCTCTGAGACTATATTTCACACATAGAACCTAAACCCCAGCTCCAAATCACAGGACAATATCCTTGTTGTTGAAGACCTATCTATCTCACCATAATTTTTTTAAGGTAATCTTTGACTGGTCCAAAGGAAACCCTGATGTTCCACCAGTGCTGGATGGTTGCTCCCTTATCAACCACTGAAATGGTTTGATCCCTAAAGTCATCATGATGATGTTCAGGTCACAGATGCAATGCTACCCCTGAGGGATAAGTTGAAATGCCTTATCTTATATGAGCCACTCCCTTGACACACCCACAGCAGTGTTTAACACACGACACTAAACAACAAATTCTTTTTAACATGGCCCTTTCCTAAACATGATTCTTTCCTATGAAGACAGCGCCTTATGAAGGCGGAAGTCTAAAAGAACTAGATATATAATTTTCTAAATAATAAGAGAACATATTTAAATAACTTCACGAGTAGTGAAGTTATTTAAATATCATATTCATTGTCTCATCACTCACATTAAGTCATTGTATTCAATGTAACATTATATTTAAAAGAAAAAATATCCATTATACTTTATAGTTGGTATTTGTAAACTAATTTGGTACTGACAAATTACAAATAAACATCTTAGTATTAATCTTAACCATGTACTGCTACTAGGATTCTTACACATATTATAAACAAACAGCTAAATATATGAAAACTCTCCATTTTATATAAATCTAGATAATTAAGAATTTCCTGCCTTTCAATATTCCTTAATTACAAATTATTTTATACATACGTTACACAATAAAACAAAAAGCATATACTTATTAGTTACTTTAGTAATTTCTTAACTAACTTAAATACCTAACACCTTTAAATAATTATTTCATATTCTTTTCTATAAAAACAACTTATTATTATCCTTTAATACTAATGACATTCCTTTTGCTCTCACATCATTGACATACAAATTGTACACACACAAATTGTATACATACAAAGTATACAATTTTTTATGCTTATCAAGACCGAATGTGTAGTTCACCTAATATTAACCTAGTGATCATTGCTGCATTTGCTGCCCAGTCAGAAGCGACTTCACTGTTATCAACAAACTGCTCCTGAAGATACTTATAGGACTAATTTAGAACATCACTATAAATCTATGTCTATCTGACACATTAACCATTAGTATTAAACTGAAAAAAGCTATAATAAAACATAATACGCTATGGAGTTGTGCTTCGGCAGATAAATGAGAATAACACCTCCCTTTGACAGTCACTAGAAATTCTACTAAATTAGAATATCAAACCCAACACCTATATTTTATAAAATGGATTCATGGCCTTTCAAATTCATAGAATAACTGGATTAAATCATTATTATGCATAAATCTTACCATTTTATGACGGTGATTATAAAACACTAAATAATATAAAAAATGCTTTTAAAAATTTGATATTGAAAATTACTTGAAATTTGAGTAGCAGAATACTGCTGGTAGTTAAATAATCAAGCAAGTTGATGAAATATAATAAATATAACAATGTACACAAATTCTTGTAAATGAGACGCTATTTTAAAATTAATTGTAATACTGCATGCCTTATAACAAAATGGTGTAAATTTTATCGTTGAAAAACTGCTTCTGAAATATTACAACATAAAACCTTATTATGAAAGTAGGAAACAAAGAGAATGCAAGTAAATATATATATATATATATCTTGCCATATTATATGCTACTAAACACTTTTAAACCAATGTACCAGGCTTAATAGTGACACCTTAACTCTTAATAATCATATAAACTGTAATAATATACAATCTACAATATTGACTTTATCAATAAGTATATTGATTGTATTATGAAATCAAAAATTACCTACATGTTTTATTTGGTGTTCATATACCTATTAATAACACAAAATAAGACAGTTACATACATATTAATCCGAATATTTTTTGTCTAGTCAGTAGAAGTAAGGAACATAAAGAGTTTAACAAAGAAACTATACTGCGACATTGTTAGATTGGTTGGTTAGTTTTTATTAGCATTAACATTTAAGAAAGCATTTTAAAACCTAATCTTAATTATATTTTGGAAATACCCATACCAAATATATTATTTATCAAAATCAAAATGTTCACTTTCACTTTTCTTTTCACGAAAGACTGAATAACTCACCCTTTTTAAAATATACTACTAATCATTTATCATTATAAGTATTTATTTACAATAATAATTTGATCAAATGTTATTTACTAAAAATAATTTAACTATTTTCGTAATATAGGCAAAAACTGGTAATTATGCTAAAGTTATTACTAGTATGTCAATAACTAAACAAAGACTAAGATTTCACATCTTTCTTTACAGTAACAGTCTTATCAGGCTTCCCATTCGCTGGTTTGATTGTTAATCATTTCTTCTTCCGATCTTGGGTACATTTAGGGCAGTACCACTTGCCTTTGGGCTTGATTTTAAGGTCAACACAAGCGAAATGGAACCACTCAATGGGACAGTCAGGATTGTCACATCCTATCATTTCACCATACGATACTTGATGACATAGGCAATATGTTGGCTCGTTGGGGTCCACTGGCATGTCTAGTACATCACTAGGATGCGCCATGCCAGCGACGGAGTCTAGATCGGCATTTTCTTCCTGCTCCTTGGTAGCAATTGCTGCATTTGTCATACCTTTCCTTCCTTGTGCCTTCTTTTTAGCGATCGACCTGCCATTCGCAACCGCGTCGTCCTCGCTAGAAGCGCCCGCGCGCTTCTTCTTCCCCGTCGACGGGGCGTTCTTCTCGGTCTTATGTTTCTTTCTGCCTTTCTTAACGGTAGTGGTATTCGTTTCCTGGTCCGCGGGAGTCTGTTGCGCGACACGTGAATTCATTACTTTCTCTTGAATTTCGGACTCGAAACGCGCGAGGTCGGAGTCAAGACGCCGTATGTGCTTATCTACCAACTCGTACGTTTGTATGGCCAACTGCACCTTATCGTCTCCGTACTCTTTTGCTTTGTTAAAAAGCCCCTGTATTGTATTTACCTTTTCTTTCTTCGTTTCTTCGTCCATTTTAGGCACGTTCGGCAATAATTCATCTGCCATAAGATCGATTGTCCTCATTAGTCCATGCGCCCTGTCGTCGAGATCTCGCATTAACTTAAAATTTCTTTGCAATTCTATAGGTAAGTGCTGAAGACTGTCGAGATAATGCTCCAAATAAAGTGCTGAAGTCATGTTGCAATATTTTGTAATGTCTTTCAGTAATTATGAATGACTATAACGTTATAATAAACTGAAACACTGATTATTCACTTAAATTTTGTAGTCACCGCACCAACATTGAAATAAATACATTCATTAATAACTGAGAACTTCCGTAACTTATTTTTCATTACAAATAATAAATTTCGAAAAGCTAAAGGAATATTGAACTAACACCAAAGTCACCAAACCAAAGCGAAAAAAACGAAATTGAATGAACAATTTGCGAACTACGTTTCATTTGACATTGGGGATGTAACCTCCTTTTTTCAAAAACTTCGAGATGTACAACGTAGAATACTAACAGTTTTAATAAATGAAGATAAAATTATGTGAACATTAAAGGGAGTATTTAATTTTAATATTAACGATAAAAATTAGGTACATATAAATAATGTTAAGCACAAATTACAGTTTTCGTTACGATTTATTTATTTTAATAGAGTTAACGAAACGCAATTGATAATCAAGCGTCGATGTTCCAGAGTGCACACTGCGTGTAATATATATTTGGCGCGTTAATAATGTTGTCAATGTACAGACGGATGCAAAATAAAAACACACAACGTAAGTAATAAGGGTAAAACATAAATAAAAAGTTATTTTATGAAATTTCGGTCCTAACAATTTGCATTACAATATTGGAAATAAAACTGCGAGTAAAGTTAAATTTCTGTTTGAAATAAAACGTAATCGCGGGAATTATGAAATAAGGCCATCTTGATACGAAATGATTTCTGTGCACTCAGCTTTAAAAAGCACTGCATATGAAATATATTAAGCTATCAATAGTACCTGCTTATACTCTTTGTGATGATGCATTGTTTAATTTACTTAGTTATTTACCCTGGCAATGCAGTAAATAATTTATTTACTGCAAAATTTTATAATCTAATGCCTCTTGTATACACTCACCGAGATATTCCGAAGCAGGCCGAGAGTCGCTCTTGTGCTGTCTCGTTTTTCCTCGCCACCTCTCTCTATCGAGTCACTTTTTCAGTCTTGTGAAGCAACTGAGTACACACTGTAATTTAGTGAAATATCCTAACTCAAACACATTTAATGTTTGAGTTAGGATTACTTAACATTGTTCCAATTTCTGCACTGAAAATTGCCATCTGCACACCTTCCTATTCTACTTCCTTTTACAAGAAATTCTTTACTGTTCTATCTATCCGTTTTTGGAACTGCCTCCCTGTATCTATACGAAACGCTGTTTTTATACTGTTTTTAAAAATCTTGTTAAATCTCATTATCTTCGCCTCTAACTCAGTCTTTATCTCTGTTATACATACTTACTCTTCTTTGATCAAAAATCTTTTTCAATCCTTTTGTCTTATGCTGCCTTTTCCTATGATTGCATTGCTATCCGCTATTAATTAATTCCCTTCGTTTGATATTTTGCTAACCTATTCCTAAAATTAACTTATTGCACCTTACTTATTCTTATTGTTACTTTAACTAATATCCCTCCACTCCATAGAGTCTGTTGATAATTTGTTTATTATAGTGATGTATTGTTCGATAAAAACGAGTAGATAAAACATCAACATCAGTTGGCGTAATTCTAAGTGTTTATTCCATACCAACGACAATCAAATATTTATATAATTAGGTTTTACCCACGCTTCGACCGCTTCGGTCATTATCACAATAAAGAGCATCCAGGTGATTAACTTTGTGCCAAATTTCTACCAAATGGGATAATACTAACACATACATCCTTACAAACTTTCACTTTTATATTAGTACTAGCAGTCCCGTGCCCACTTCGTTGTGCATCACAAATAATAATGGTGTGGTTCTTAGTACTAAATGTTAGGATTTATTACCCAACTGCCAAAAGGAGGGAGGTATCTATTATGCCAATTTGGTGAAACATGTATGCTCTATTATGTAAAATCTTGGTATAACTACCCTTGTTTGTTACCTTTCAAATGAATATTAATATGATAATGATTATTTTAATTGTTCAATACTTCTTTGTATCCAATATTGGATCTAGTGTTATTATCTGGCAGCAAAATGTTTTGTTTTTCTGCATATCCAACCAGAGATAAACCAATATATAATATATCTGACTATGGGAAAAACAAATCAATGCCTCCTCTAGTTCCATATTTGGGTACGGAACCCTAAAAGCGTTTAACAGAAATACCACCCAACAGATTACGACCTGGTCGCGGTTACTCACCTATACAATATACCTAGTAGTTTAGGAGTCCATAGCTAAAAAACAACGTGTCACGTAATTTTATATATTAAGATAAGCCATCCTTTCTTTCAAGTTGGATCAAACTGCGTATGCAAATTTGATTGAAATCGGTTCAGTAGTTTAGGAGTTCATCGCAGACAAACAATGTGACACGTAATTTATATATATTAAGATGACGTATGATTTGAATTCTCTTTAATTCTTGACTCTGGCCCACTACAAGGTAAAAATTAGGTACCTAACTGTGGAACGGCCGCGGTTGGAAACTGAATAAGGAGGATCTTTATTCTAATGTAATTTGTTAATAAATTATATGCTACAAACTTCAATATTTTATGAGAAGAAGGCAATGATAATAAAAAACCCTTGAAATATTTTTAATTGTTTTATTATATTAGCAAATAAACAAGTCATAAAATATTTTCTTAAATAGAAATGACGCCATAGTCCGACTGGAGCATATGTATTGCATAATTGCAGTGAAATTTTTATATTAATTTTGCAACATATTTGTATTAAATTCAAATTATACTTTCAAAGTGCTAGTTTCGGCGTTTTCATTTTTAATTGTCATTTATTTTTTGCATTAAATGTAACTATATAAAAACACAAAGCAATTATTTATTGTTCTTTCTGGACTATTTCACTTTAGCGATTACAACAACTTGCTTCAGATTTTAACATTAAAAATTATAAACATTTAAGATATAAAAAATGCAAATAAATAATTAGCGTTGCCAAATTGTGGCAAAATAAAGAGGCGTTTACATAATCTACATATATAAAACATGCTTTACTTCTCTTAATCTATACTTTACACTTCTTAAGGCTAATCATGATCATATACGCAAAGGTATTATACTACTGCGGTAGGTACTATGCTACAATGCTCACTTCAATAATATTCTGCAACATAAATATTTCCAGGAGAGTAGATTATACAAAATGTTCGATTACGCATGTTGTATTTGGGAATACTTTAGATTAAATACTTACACCCTTTCGATTTTACGAGTGGTACATATTATGTACGAAAGCGACAATTTGTTGATACGGGTGTGACGTAATATTGCTCGTCCAGAGTATCCATAACGCTCCAATAATAATTGAAGTTTTAAATCAATTTTTCATTGTCTACTCTGGCACAACCTAAGTTATACGATTACCAAATACACATTATAAATGAATTAAAAACTTAAATCTAGCTAGGTACAATTCTACACAATAAGAAAATTTGGTACACATTTCGTTGCTCTTTTCAACATTAATTATAATAAAACAGTTGCATGGCCACACCAAGCAACTAAATGTACTGGAATGCACGTTACCATAAGAAAATGCAAACAGAATCTTTACATAACATCATAACCATTACATATATGGAAAGTAAAATTGATAGAATCACTAAGATTTCTAGTATGAAAAATGTAATATTCCTACGTTTCGTTACTATACAGATACATTTTATTATAAAATGGAAGCTATTGATTTAACCAATAAACACAATTACATGAGATAATTGGCACTAATTATACAGGTCACAATATCGTATGAAATTACAAAAACTGCCTTTTATTTTATAGGTACACAACAGTACAAAGTCGTAGAATTATAACACTCATGATCATAAGAATATTGACCACACATCACATGACATCACCAAAAATACTTTCACGGCAAAAAAATAAACAGAATTAACACACCTACATAAATTTTCAAATTCATATAGACTAGTAACATTATAATAGAGCAACATATTATTCCAATCTGTTATTAAAGCATTACGTAAAGTAAATTAAAGATATAATAAAATCTCAAACATGACTTCACAACCGCTAATAAAAGAGATTTTACAAGTAAAAAGATGTTATTCAACAAGCAAAGCACCATTGAAAAAGATTGTGCTTGGGTGGGATTATTCTTGGTAAGGATTGGGTAATTATTATACATAATTTATCATAATTGACTCCCTATATGTAGAGTTCAGTTATAACAGAACATAGATAATATTAAACTTATTACTGCCCCATTGAAAGGAAAGCCATGCCCTTCAAGGTATAAGAAGGAATAATATAAAAAACTTATTATTCTACATTGCGAAGTTTTGATATATATATATAAATGGATATAGATAACACTAATACGCCTAACCATGTCTTGTATCTATAATTGATTTAACTTCATTATAGTTTTTGGTTTAAATAAAAATAAGGATTCTTACCCTTAATCACTATTAATATCGGGTACATTTTAAACAGACGTAAGATACATACAAACACTACTCGACACTCCTTTATGTGCCTACAGGAATATTATATTAAGATAATAAGTAATACCACACGATGCATAAATTTTACGCGCACTCAATCTCGCAACAGTAAACATTTTTACGGTGCGAGATATTCTTACATAATACAAACTATCACAATTCGACATGCATGGAATAGGGCGGTAGAAGGGCCAGTGTGCTAAACTAATGTCTCATATTTGTCTAGGACGTGACCTTGATTGTTATCGTCTCCGTGGGAGCGGGAGCGAGGCCGTGCGGTAGTTTCCGCTCCGGCGCTCTTAGCTCGAGTCTTCTTGTCGTGGCCGCAAGTGCACGCCACTGACGACTGCCGTTTCAAAGTTTGAGCGCGGGCTCCAGCCCACTGCGGATCGAGGGACTCGCTCCGTGCGTACATCTGACGTTTGTTGCGTCCCATAGTCGCGTGTGTGAACGACGCGCCCTGACCGCTATCAGAGGACGGACGCATGGACTCACTCCGCATGCAAAGATTCCCTCCGGCGCGCCGGAACGAATCCAAAACCCTCTCTTCGATCTCCTCGATATCCTTCTTCTTAACGAGCCAAATTTCCTCAGAACCCCGGGTGAAGTAGCTCGACCCCTTACTCACGGAGTACTTCTCTTTATTTTTAAATTTACAAGTCTTAAAATTATTTTGAGTATTTACATCATCGTTGACTTTGTGTACGTTAGTGCGGGCGGGATCGGGGGACGCGACGTTACGGAAAGCGGTGCCGTGTGACGGAAACTGGTCTGCGATTTTTGCTCCGAGACTAGGAGAACGGATCGTCACTTCGACGGGCGACGACATAGTTTTAAATTCCGGTTTTATTATCTTCTGTGGCTCCGGCTTTTGAATGACTTTTTCTTCAACAGAGTTGCTATCGCTTCGTTGCCATCTCAGAGATGCCAAGTTGCCAGAGTTTCGAGTCAAACTTTGCTGTCTTTCGAGGGGTCCTGTAAAGTTTGCATGGTGTGCCTCAATTGAAGCACTCTTTTCGGATACATTACCTAACTCAAAGTGTATGTTATCTTTAAAGGGAGTGGCGGGTGGTGGAAGCTCTTCTTTGCTATCAGATCCTAATCTCTCTGTGCGGGAACGCCCTCGGACTGATCCAGGGCGAGAGAGCCGGCCCGCACTAGCACTCGCATCTTCCGCAGCTTTTTCGAATTTCTTTATTTTATCTCCTACGCCATTAGATTCCTCATTTTTTGCAACATTATCAGGAGCATTCCCTACGGGCTCAGTCTTGTTCAAGCTACCGTTTTCATTGTTACAATTTTTAAATTTATTTATATCATTACCATCCGACACGAGCGATAATTTTTCACTTTTAATGGGGATTTCCTTTCCTGCTCCAACATCCTTCTTATTTTTAGATAAGAATATATTCTCGTCTGTAATCGAATTTAGTCTGTTTAATTTAAATGCTGATATAGGAGGCGACGTTACTTCTTTATTTGGCGGGGAGGCGAAGTGATTTGATTTTTGAATGGCAACGAAGCGATATCTTTTTTAGGCGGGGGAGATAAGACTTTATTCACTGGCGGAGGAGACGTGACTTTTGGGGGTGAAGTGTTTTCCTTTTTGGGTGGCGACGGCACATCCTTTTGCGGCGGCGACAGAACCACCTCCTTTTTCGGCAACACCTGCTTCTTTGGCGACGACGTTTCATTTTTGGGCGGTGACGCGGTACCCGCGGTGGAAGTGACTTTCGGGAGAGACACGTCCCTTTTCGGGGGAGTGATTTCTTTGACGGGGGGCGACTTCGCCTTACCGACCTCGACCTTCGCCTTCTGCTCTATATCGCGACTGAGGAACGACGAGTTGCGGACGTAGCACTGATCGTTCTCGACGGACGGAGTGCGTACGGGCTTCGCTTCGTTGGTGTCTTGCCGCGCGTGTTCGCGTACCGATTCCGGTGGGCTGTCGCCGTCCACCGTGTTAGTCCGCTCGGGTTTGATCGTGATCGCGACGCGCTCGCCGCGGTCGGGCGATCGGTCGGGCGGTCGGTCGGGCGGTTGCGGCGGTTGCGGCGGTTCGCGGCGCGGCGAGGCGCGACGTCACGCGCGGGACTCGGTCCACTGGTCGGAGTCGTCGGAGTCGGTGTCGGCGCCGGACTCGCTGTCGCTGAGCTCGACGGCCACGCGGCGCGCGAGGATCGACGCCACGTCGAGGAACGCGGGCGCGCCGCGCAGCGTGTCGTACCGACCAGTGTTCTCGTCGCATCGTTTCTCCACTTTGCGTAATGTTATACCTGTTGAAATTTTAAATCGATTAATTATTAAATCGTGTAATTTAGTTTCATAAATTGTCTACTTATAGATATTTTTTGACGTTTGTTGTCATAGTATGTTGTACTTGCTTCTAGTCATCACCTATAAAAGTAATGCACTCTTGTTTTCTGTATCTAGTAAATACTCACCATCGCGTATAGCCTTGAGTAAGTCCGAGCGTGGATCCGGCTGCGGCTCGGGCTGCGGCCGCGGCGGCTTGAGGGCGGAGGCGCCGCGGGCGAGCGCTCCGGGCGACGGCGCTCGCGGGCGCTCCGCAGAGTCCCGCGCGCAGCCATCGAGCGGCGGCGGGGCC
>DWTU01002055.1:0-12076 GCA_018251515.1 Cecropterus confusis | reverse complement strand
TATACTTTTTAGGATGTAATTAACTCACCCTACCTTAATCTGACGCGCTCGAGAATTTCTGATGGTCAATTTTTTTTACTAATCTGATCCTGTATCCTTCACGGGCGGCCTTATATATAGGCCTCATGTATCCCCCTGTATATTAATCTGCCGCGCTTTAGTAAATCCTGAAATCCCCTCTTGGGCTCCCCTACTATAATGTGAACACGTCATGGACGTGTAATGATAGACTATTATTTTTGTTTTTAGTATACTTAATAGAAAATAAGCAGTATAGTAATTGACCTATCGATCCACAGACTCGGATGATCCTGACGATGAAAACGGAGGTAGAGAGCAAGTCAATTTCAGAAGATCCCGGATCCTTTGCACGTTCTATACATTTTGGGGTATTATTAATGCTCTAATTTGTTTCTTAGCCTATGGGTCTATCTTCTACCCGGGGCAAATTCAAGCGATTTTCGGTGAGAACTTAATTAAAGTACATGGTGTAAAATTCAAATTGTGTAATGCTTGTCCGCATGTTAGGAATATGCAACACATACTCATAAGTATGATATATTACAAAAGAGTATTTGTAATTTATTTAACCTATTATAGGTTAGCGAAAAGCTACAAAGTTTTTGCTACAATGGTTTTAAATACTATCGAAATATAATAGGGATTTTTTTTTCAGAGTCGAAGCCAAATCATTACCCTCTCGGCTTGATCCCCCGTGAAAAATGGACTATACACGATGATAATATGGCTGTTGATCGTAAAATTTTTTATCCCAATCGCGTAACTGTGGTACAGACTGATACCAAGGAATGCGACGATTTCGAAGATTGCCTCAATCTGCTTGTTGGTTTGGAAGTGAGTCAGAAGCTAACTAAGTTTCAAATGTAATTACTTAAAATGTGTGTATTAAAATAATAACCTGTTTTTCTTTTGTTTAAGCGTAATCAAGGGAAGTTACCTTACAATTTCATTATATCATCAGAGGGACACATTTTCGAATCTCGAGGATGGAACGAAGCCTCCCCATTGTTCCCAGAGATGCCAACATTGGTGGTTGCCTTTATCGGTAATGATAACAAAGCTTATGTAAATTATAGAGCAGAACAACAATTATATTCGTTGTGTATTGTGATGCAATTGGTTTATAATATTTTTTTCTTTAGGCGACTATGACAAGAAGGAGCCGACTACAAAGCAACTGAATCAATTTAAAGCGCTTCTCAGCACATCTCAGCACATTAAGCATTTGGACAGCTCCTACAAGATCAACGGAAGGAAGGTAAAAAAATTACCTACGAAATTGTTCCAAACGCTGAAAGGATGGAAAGAATACGACAATAACAATTCTGATACCGAATATGTGTCCATTGATTTGGATCCTCAGGTATTGGACAAAGATTAAATTATCCGGTAACTCTTTTCGTAACGAGCCGATAACTACTTTATCGTCCTTTTCACTTTAAATTTTGAAATTTGTTGTAATTTACAAGATAAGTTAAAAGAATTATACATATTGTAGTTTCGTCCATAACTCTGCGCTACGAATTATGAAATTAAATGGTTCAGTTTTTTATCAAAAATCATTACTATTTTTTGACGTTCGACAATTACTAGTAGGTTTGGAAAAATATAATTGATATTTTACGATTTAAGAAAATTATACTACAAACATGGTATTTAATATTTTTCTATTTCAAAATCAACAAGACCTTTTACGTTTCCTAAACTGTTTCCTTCTTAAAGACTATTAATATATTTTGATATGATATTAACATTTTTTGGTAATGTTCAACGTCCTGTTTTCTTATACATTTATAATCCTGTAATTAAATAAGTATAGGTATAACTATTTCTGCCCAGATCATGTACATTTTTATATTTCGATTATACTCTTAAATAAAATTAAGATTGAATCGTATACGATTATTAGTCGGATTAAAAAAATGGATTTTTCTAAAACAGGTTGGCAAGTAATTATGGTCCAATTTGATATTTTACAATTTGATACTTTACAAAAAAATTCAAACTCCTGGAACAAAAACTAGTTACGGTGCCAAAAGAAAAGAAATTCGGATCTGATGACTCATTCAATCAATCGATAGATGATTAATCAGTAATAACTATTTTAGACTGCAAGATTCTACAACAAATCCCGATAGCATATAATCATGATATTATTTCTTTATTTTACTCTAGAGGAAGGATCCCTTTCGATATAGCAAAAATAAGCAAATGAAGTGGTTTACAAAGAACAGCGATACTGTTCTTCTGCCCAGATAATTATAACGTCGATACCTATACTTTGTAAACAGCCTTTGTATTTTCTATACAAATAACCACAATGTACAACAATAACATGCATAGTACTCCTCTAACTCTGCCACTAGGTGAAAATTAAATAGTTCATAAAACGAGGGCAAGGTGGGAAAAGACGATTATTGTATGTTTCCCCGGACAGCGTGTCTCCTAACTTATCAAGTCTATTTGGTGTCAACTAGTTGTATAAAAATGTTGAAATTGTATTATTTCTCTTCATCTAACATATCTTCTGATCTGACCTCTTTCGGATGTATTTATGGTTACATTTTTTTCTTTTCTTGTTTCATATTCTTCCAATTTCTCGGTTGCTAATATAGTGATATAATGCACTAAAAACATCGATTTGGGCTCCTAATGAAACGTGGTAAACAATTGCATAACTGCAAACAATTTTTTAACTTAGTCTTTTCAAACATTTCTCTATTTTTACCTTAAATTTATATAATATAGTATCACTTTGTGTCAGAATAGTAGAAAAGCATTACATTAAGTAGGTATAGTTATTGGTAAGACAAGAACAAAATCAAACTACTTCCATTGATTAGGATCCTCACATTAAAAATGTATACGTTTGATTGATTGATCACGAAGCATAACATAAGTTTGAAATATATGTAGTTTAAGCTTTGTTAATCACGCATAAACAATATAATAATATACTTTAAATAATGATTCCTCATATTTAAGCAAATCTGTCAGCACGCTTCCGATAACTTCATTAAGACGAAGCACCATTTCTATTTAAATAATGACTCTAATAATGTGTAGTTAAGTATTTTTCCTATTATATTAATCCAAAGCATAGTGCATAACTGCATATTGTGTTATGTCGTAAGAAATTAAACAATACTGAAGTATTAGCGTAGCAGCATTCTAAAGACCGTGATCAGGTCGTGTAAATAGCAACCTATCGATTACTATATCGTCGGTGTTGAAACATATTATAGGTTTATTAAGATTGTCAAAACGTCTTAGTTACTATGAATGTCACCTATAGTTTTATTGCAATCATCAACTTATTCAACACTGCGGCTACTAAAACTCCTTAAATTATACGCACGATCTCTCACGTTGTCATTTATTACTATTATTTATCAATTTTTCAATTGTAAAACGTAATGAATACAATTTCATAGCTTCTTAAGTACAATTGAAGTGTTAATTGTAAACATTATATAGCGTCAGAGCCACGTTTATAAAGCGTCACAGTTACGATTGTAAAGCTTCACAGCTTCAAGCAATGCGTGAGTGCTCTCAAAAATTGCAACTTCTTTATTATCTTGAAAACTATCGAACTCTCTTCAACTTTTCTATGACTCGTATCGTATAACTGTTGCGTTTATGATTTGCAATGTAATTATGTGTGATGAATATTTTGTCTTTTAGGTATCATTGTGTATTTTAGATAAGTAAACTATATGGTATATTCCGAAAGTAAGGTCAGTCATTACAATCATCTACGTATAATTCATTCGATGTCTATTTAAAGATTGATGTAATTGTTCTAACCACACATCTGTAGTAGTTGTTGTGTGGTGTTTCAAGTAAAATTATAATGTTTTACTAAGTGTATTCGAAATAAATGTAGATGCAAATGAATTTGATGTACTTTTATTTCTTTTCTCCTATTACCTAAACACTATTCATTAAGTAAAAAATATATATAAAAACCAAGAAATAACATTAATTCAGTAGGCTTCTAACTCAGCTATCTGATAATGGATACATATATGAAATTTATAGATATAGATATTTTTTCAATTCAAAGATAAATTACAATATTCTTATGGTCCAATTATGGACGACGAACTGACGAACGATTGGACGAACATTTAGTGACGGAGTTGAAACACGACGTGTTATACACCCTTGGAATCGATTAGAATAAATTCATTAAATCATTCATAATAATTGTTGCTATGACTTTTACAATAGATCTTATCACAATAATGAAGTAATTAAGATGTTGATAAGTTAGCATAGTACCTATTAACCACTTTGAAAATTATATTAATTTACACGTGGTTTGATATGAAAATTATTTTATTTTTATCGTCCATGTGTGGGCGTAAAACTCATACTGAAAAGTTATGAAGAATTACTTCATAATTTTTCCTCGTTAATTTTCACCCGCTTAATTTGTGGAACCCTGTTTTTAAAAAAGCTGTAACTCTCGATTTCAACCGCTTTTAAAATATGTAACCACTTTAAATAGTAATTCCTTTTGATAGAGTTAAGAGTTATTGAAATACTAATACTAACCTACTAATAAAGGCTAAATGTTACTTCAAGATATTAAATATAAATATAACGGACAAACAGATAGCAAGAGAGAAATAAATTCTAAAAATATTACATATTTCTATTGCTTATTCTCATCGTTAAACAAAGTTTTGTAATATGTATCCATTAAAGGTTATTACAAATATGTATATAAGTAGGTACATAAATCATATCGCTTATATTTGGTACTGTAATTTTATTTTCTACACATTTAAATAACAAATAGTTCAATATTGCTAGCTTGTAGTTTCATACTTGCTAGCGATACATCGAGTAACGTAGCCCTCTTCACCCCTATTCATGGCATGAAGTGAAGCTGATCCTCCCGTCAAGGTCAATGTTAAATCCTACGTAGCACACCATTATGAATGTTGCACAGATCCTTACGTTAAGACGAGTTCAGACTAAAGTTTAATCTATTTGAAATTAATAATTACATTGTCTTTTACACGTTTTATGTTATTATAATTGTGTTTTAGTCTAGTATATTTTTTATTATTATTCCGTAATCACAAAGATTACTAACAGTGCCCTTGCGATTTCACCGGCATCTTAAAAAAATACAAACGGTGCGGATCAGATGGATCGAGAATTTTCGTTTGAGGGCTCAAGCCTCCTGCTTTATAAAGGGTCAAAGGTGATGATAATGATGTCAAATCATGAATAGACTTGATTTTTTTAGTTAATTTGAGATAACTCAACTTCTCGCCAACTGATTTTCATGACACTAGGAATGACTTGGGTATTCAAGATGACATGTAATGTTGAAAAATTTGACATTGTACTCTTCGATCGATAATACAGGGTTAATTTTAGTAGCAATAGAAGAATGTGAGAAGTAGTAAAAGAAGTTAGCCATTTGGTGCTTACGAATAAACAATATTATATTATTTTTCTGCTTAGTAATATGACATTACTAAGCAGCAAAATACCATCATAAATTTGATCTTAAACTCCTCAACCCCGATGATGCAGGGTACTGCAAGTGCTTACGGATGTACACTGACGGACCCATAAACTGCAACAAAGTTCAGGATTATCTAGTTTCGAATAAATATTTTTGACAAGTACCCATGCAAACTTTTTAGATTAACCTACATGAAAATGTCTAGACTGTGCATTAATCATAAAAAACATGAAACAATACAAACAAATTTAAAAATAGAACTGCAGTGAAAGATAAAATTATAGCCGAAAAAACGGTAATTTGTTTTTTTTTCATTGATATTTAAATGGTTGTTGCTGATTTTTACTCTTTTAAATGGGTTCTCTGGTTTTTTGAGCTCAAAAAAATGATTTTTATTTTTTTGCCTAAATTGCTTTCTTAGTATGTCTAGAATATGGTGGTAAAGTGTTTTTTTTTTTTTAATTCGAAGCCATTATAAAGATACAGCAGTTGGAAGGTGCTCGGAACGCTGAGCCGACTGCTGAGAGACAGGCCCTATTGTCGTCTAACGGCTTGATACCTATGACCCTTCGTCTTTCATATATATGCTTATAAAAGTACAGACAACTTTAAATAAGTTTAGAAAACAGTCACTTACATTGAAAAATTTATTATAGTCTTAGTATTTTAGCATTGAAGAGCAAAATATTTTAAAACTTGACCAGTTATAAATAATCTATTTATAATAAGACTAAAAGAAAAGGAAACACGACTAATAATGTCCACTCTGGTCGTAATAAAAAACGGAAGTTTAGTGAAAACCACTTCACAGCCCAACATATCACAGAATATACATCAGCTTCTGCTAAAAAAAAACACCGAGGCGGCATGGACAAGGAGGTGGGTATTGCTTAAAGTTTTGCGTATCATATTAAAAAAATTGCCTCTGTATTCTCCGCTATTTATAATATCCGTAATGTATAAAGAGTGTGAAGGTGATAAGTCTTTCTCGCAATCAAGTTATCATGGCGTAGGTTGTAAAATAGTTCAGTCTTGTAACTGAATCAAAATCGTTGAAATTGCAGCGTTTTTAGCGGTTATAATATTGAAGGAAGGGTTTCAATGTATTTTAAAAATAATGTTAACTGTTTTTGAAACTTCAAACGTGATTTTCTCAACTTTGTTTTTCAAATTTATAGGGTCAATTTAGCATACATAGACGCACGGAATGATCTATTATCACTCTAAAATTTTTAATATTTCCATTTTTTTTTAACAACGAGTTGACAAAAATATACATGAAATTCTAATTTTTTTGTTCCGAGGTCTGTCAAAAATACAATTTTCAAAAATTTCTTTTTATGATTGTTGTTTCCGTAAGTATATGCTTGCAAAATAAAACATCGCTATTTTTTCTTAAAAATCCGACCGTCAAAGAGAGAACCCCCTTAAACTCAACAAACGTTTCTATAAATACGGAAACTTCGTCCGAAGAAGCCGCTTAAATTGCGGCATTGGTGCGGAAACTTGGATCAAAGAACGATTGTTAGAAATTTAAAGTTAAACCAGTCTACGGTATCTCGAGTATAACAAAGGTTTGTAGAAACAAGTTACCTCTTACGTCTGGGCACTTAGGAATGTCTCAAATAAATATGTTTTCATTACCTCCCTTTAAAGTAGAATACAACAGCGTTTAACACTGCTGTTATATACACAGCTCGAAATAAAGGTTAACGAACGGTAAGGGATAGCGAATGACGGTAGGTCAAAGTCGAACCACAAAGTGTTTTACCAACATTAAACATTTTAAAGTTAGTGACATCAAATATGCACTTAATCACATTCAGTTTTCGACCAGACTTTGTTTCGTGCGCACACCCTCCCTTAATAAAATATTAAAGGTTTATGCATCCGTTCTGCACCGTTCCGGTCCGAAGCATACGTCGAAACCATCTTTCCTTCCTTTTTCCTTTCCGGCCTCTTTGAAAGGTAAGTACAATTTTAAATAAATAATAAGCGCCTGATAATAATATAATGACCCTTTTATTTGAAGTCTGGGTGTTTGTTATTTGGAATTATATTAGTATCTATTGGTGTCTTATATTATTTCCATGACAAATAAATTACGTAAATATAAAACGCCTCATAATATTATAATGGCACTTTTATTTGGAGTCGGGGTATCTGTTCTTCGGAATTACATTAGTATCTATTGTAATTCCGAATCTATTGTATTTTATTGTATTGTATAATCTATTGTATTTTCTTACATTATATACGTGACGAATACATTACATAATTATAAGCAGTGTGAGCACAATTTCTCTGCACATGTTACTCGCCTTCACAAAATTAATAATTCATTTTTGGGTCAATGTTATAATAAACTTCCTACTAAGATCAGAAATTTGTCAACTAGTAAACATAAAGCATGAATTAAGATCAAACTTTGCCGTATAGTATATTATAATATTTCTGATCACGTCAAAGTGTAGTGTATCTTGCCAAACATGCTAGCTTTTATTGACCATGTAATAAACAAGATAATTAAAAAAAAACACACAAACCCGCTGAGTTTCTTGCCAGATCTTCTCAGTTGAGGTCGTGTTCCGATCCGGTGGTAGTGTAAAAAAAATATGGTAACTGACAATTTGTAAGTGCCCTCCGTAGGCCTATGCAAAATAAAAATATTTCATTTCATTTCATTGTATTTCATTTCAATTCATTTCATTTCTAACACTTGAATGTTTCACCCATACATACAAACTCTAAGAACATTGTTAAACCAACATCAAATTACAAATTACATACTTATGCCCAAAAACAATAGGTAGGGAACAAAGCGGTAGTTTCACACACGTGGCCAATTTGAAAAACATATTCACTCGTCAATAAATGGACGTGTTAATTGCCAGTCAGAATTGGCCTTAGTTATTGTTTTTTGGTAGTATAAGGCGTGAAGGACTTATAATAATGAAATTTGTCGAAAAAATAAAATTATGGATGCAATTTAATTAAGCGATAAAAAAAATCCTAAAAGGCATATATTTATTTGATAAATATTAATATTGATTACTTTCTCATATTTAATAATTCATACTAAATAATTTGAGACTATCAAATATAATAATTTATCCTTGTGGATTGCAGTATTCATTTGTTCATATTATTTTTTTGCGTGTGGAATGTTAATGTTTTTATTATTAAATCACAGTTCTTAGTGGAAAATAGTTCTACATTTGTTTATAATAATTAACTTTTATTACTTATATTTTTTTATAATTTACCACTTCTGAGCAAATGATTATGTGAAAGTTAAGTAACCCTCAAGCCCTAAATAAAAATTGTAAAAGAATTCAAAACTTTAAGTGCCTTTTCGTACGGGGGTGGGTTCAATTTATATGAAAACGCATACTCTCTTTGGTTTTCTTTAGACCACATTTCGTCAAAATCAACAATTTAAACGACATCTCAAAACCAAAAAGCAACATTTGCATCACAGGCCGCTCACTCTACCGCAGACATAAGTAAAATAAAATGATCTTTATTTTCTATAACCCTGCGGAGCCTTAAAAATTCTTAGTTACAATTATTTTCTTACCCTACTACCGGATGAAAACCCGACCTCAACTGAGATGATCAGGCAGTATCTTTGTAATAGCGCTGTAGTAACCACAACTGCATTTTGCAACAAAAGCTATCAGTGATTAGTAAAGCCCTCGGTTCAGTAAGATGGTGTAGTGAACAAAGAAATCGATTATCTGTTGCATCAAATACCCATATACCTCATTAATCAATCTATTGAACTGTTCCCTAATCGGGGGTTACGTGATGCAAGTTTTAATGACGTTTGATCCGAATGGCCTATACTCTATTTGCCAATATTTTTAATAGACGAGCCCAGGTTCGATCGACGGCCAGACACTTAAAAACTCTATTATTTTTATAATATCGAAGTATTACAAGTAAGTTGGTTTTGAAGGTGGTAGAACTCTTTGTGGTTCGACTCCGGGATCACCAGCGCCACACCTATTTCTGCCTAATAACTGCAATGCTATGCGCTGTTGTATTCTGGTCTGAAGGGTGTGGTAAGAGAGACATACTTTTCCGAGGCATTGTACCTTAGTCCTCGGAGTAGCAACGCATCTTTGGCTAACCTTAGGTGAGACTTTGAACTTACCTGGGGTTGATTACAGATGTCCATGGGCGGCAGTAGCCACTTACTATCAGGTGGGCTGTATGCACGTTTGCTACTTCCATACAATAAAAAAAAACTGATGGTGAGTGACCACAGCTAATAGACGTCTGTAAAATTAACCCTAACACTTACAGTGTTACTTAAGGATAACCACACTGTCTGTCTGTGACTGTATTTGAAATCGCATGAAACCAAACCAACTAAATTCAATTTAAAACGTAACATTTTCTTTTATTTCTTTATTATTTTGACTTTATTCAATCTTTATTTTATTGAAATCTATCTCTACTCCATCACTCAATCAAAAATATTACAGTTTAAAGTCAGAATTTTCTAAAATTAGTTTACACGGCCTGTAATAAGACAGAACTAGAGCAAGTATACCAAAATTGTGCGGAGCACATCTATTAGAGTAATAAATACACATTACACTTAAATCATAGTATGTCCTCCATACGTCCTTAGATCGTTGAAAGGCACTGCCTGTGTGGGAAATGTTCAGTGTACAATCTGCATATCGCAACGTGTGTCGCAATGAATACGACACTATTCTAAATATGACACTATGTTAACTTGACACTTATGCGAGTATACGACTATAAGCAGTGATTATGTATCATATATAAACATACTTTGAATTTAGAAGAACAAAATTACTTTAAATAAATACCTCAAAAGAACTTGGATTAAAAATTTTGAAACATTAGACCAAGTGAGATCCCTGAATGTACGCAAATTAATGTAACTAAAGTAAAACGACGTCAAATAACGTCAGTTAAGCAGTTTGAAGAATTTAATAGCTTTGTCTATCAAATATTCCAAATAAACATTTAGTTTTAGTAGGCAAATACTTGAAAGATTTCAGCAACTTCGAGCCGGTGGCACCTTTGATCAAAACTGTAAGTAATATTGATCGATGACATCCGAGTATCTTAGTCGAATGTATTATATGTCTTTTCAAATTTTACAATATTTAGAGCGTTCTAATACCTAATATGTAGTTGCAAAAGCGTTATATACAACATCGCGACTAGTTACGAAGGTATACAATATCTTTAATTAAAACATTTACTCGTCCCATTCCGTTCATTAACCCTGCGAGGAATGTTCCTGTTTCCTTAAAACGTTTTCTTTACGCCTGATTGCTTTTCTATGTTTGTGCGAATGCTTTTTATAGCCATAAGCCGATAAGGTCGTAGGCGGCAAATAGCTGAATATCTCCAAGTATTGCAACGTAATTTGCATTCCGCTTCGAACTCGAACGCATTACCTACACCCACTGTGTCCCGCACTTGAAAATTTTAACATTGGAATTTCAGACCAAAAATGTGAGACATCGTACAGAGCAATGGATTAAAATATAAATTGCAAGTCTCTGATAGTGCATCACGACATCTACTTATGTAAGTTAACTTATTATTGTTCCACACTTGGCTCAAAATAAAAACTCATTCGAGAATCTCCTTTGCAGTAAACGCAGTCATAATTTTCCATATATGTGTAAGTAATGTTAACTACAATCCTACACATTATACAATATAATGTGTACTACACAAATCGTCAGCTTACGTATAATACTTCAATATTGTGTTATAGAGCCGAGTCTATCTTAATTTCTTTGATCCGAAACTAAGATTTATAAAAACTCGTTCTACAGAAATACAGCCTGCATTTAATTGGACAATTGCGAGGGTAAAAGTAGTCAGTTTGACACGTAATGCTAAAGTAACCTTGGACGATATAACACACGTAATTAGTCTACATTTATTGACATCGACATTGCTATATTTAGACTTTGGTGAATGTATTTAAATTTAAATTATGCAAAATAAATTTAAATTATATAAGCTACGAAAATAATTGTCATAACTGAACATTCACACGCAGGTATCACAGCATGTGTTATTTGCAATTGTAAATTGAATTTTAGGCTAAAAATGTGTGGAACATTTTATGGCAAAACATTTGAACCTTAATCAATTACATCAAACTAGGCTATTTCTACTCCTTACCAACAAGTAGAACTATATGTATATGTGCTAATTCAACGCCAGAAAAGATTAAAGTCAGATCCAAATTCGACCATACCTGTTTTGGTACACCTGAAGACTAAGTTGGCACGCCACGGACAAGTGATTATGTCTCGCTCTTACAAGAATACAGCACCCTTCAAACCAGAATATAGCAGCGCTTATCACTGCTATTGTTAGTCACAAATAGGTGTGGCGAGAATACCTATAGTACAAAATGACTCTACCACTTTAAAGAGTTACAGTAAATTACCAGGTAGTAGAACTATATAGTTCGACCGGGTGGGTACCATCGTCACACCTATTTCTAGCGTGAAGCAGTTCTTGCGTTCCATTGGAAGGGTGTGGTTGCCGACTCAC
>DWTU01002054.1:0-12083 GCA_018251515.1 Cecropterus confusis | reverse complement strand
GGGTGTTATAAGAAACGGATACTGGATACTGACGAAAGTAAGCTTTTTTAGACTTACATATTCCCTAAGCGGTCTGTTCGCCAACGATGAATCTTGCCTCGGCAGCGGGTACGCATGAGGTTGTGAGGTCACGCTGTGGTTCCTTGAGGCAGATCGACCTCGTAACCGAGCCTCCTTAGTCTGTGCTTTTCCGCCCAGCAGGTCCCCGTGAGATGTGTAAGATAGCCGTGACTGGTGAGACGTGTACGAGGAATGTCGAGAACCTAAGGGTGCAAAATTATTTTAGATGTAAAGTCATGGTCACTTAATATGGGAAAACTAAATGTTTCTTGGTTTGATTCATTCTATATCGTATATAAATTGAAATTATAAATACTTTGTTAAAACTCGATATTAATATATAATTTTAAGCAAATTACTGTACTTAAATATTGTTTAAAGTAAGTAAAAATGATTGAACTTGAAATTGATCGTAGGAGAATCTAATTCATTCAGAAAAGTAATTTAATTCAACTGTACAACGAGATCAAACAATAATATGTCAAAATACTTTTACTTAAATTACCTAAATTAGCATAGTAAACCGGTATGATAATAGCACCGTTTTCTTCGGACATCGGGGTAACAGCATTTGAATCGTCGGCGTACGGCAGGTGTTCTTGAGCATCCAAATACGTCGATAACACGAGAGGTTTCCGATCAGCGCCAGGCGGATATCTCGACCTTCCGTTCGGCCTCAAAGCCATTTGATGTGACCCTCGTGACCCTCGCCGCAAATTGAATGGCGAACCAGGTAGAGACAACGAAGCCTGAAGTGTCATGCGCACAAATCTCATTATAAATACATTAAATTCAATTCAACATTCATAAAATACAATTTTAACACTTTCATTTATTTGGTCTATCATAAATTAATTTATTCTTATTGAGTTTAATATCTGAGAAAATTAATAATCACTTAACATTTTATTTCAATCTTGCTGGTTACGATCTTTTATGATTTACTACATTGTAAATGGTACTGTATAATGTTCCTCAATTCAGATCGAGCAATGAATTATAATATAACTGGTGAGACAAGGTTAGTTAACACTGTGTATCAACTGCAGAGGCTTTAGCTCAAGCTTTCTGAAGTATTTGTGAATTAGAATTGTACATTACAGTGACTTTATTACTTTCATGTGCCAATAAACAAATGTTAACAAAAAATATACTTTAAAAAGTGGATAAAAATAATGAAGACATAAAAAATGAAAAGTGCTTTAAACGATCACATTGCATCAACACACCTTATAGTGAATATAACAAATTTATTGATGATTATATGATTTCACATGGATTGCTGCAATTGGTCGTTCAACAAGAATTTACTAACAGAAGGATCTAATAAAATATTAAGAATAAGTCAAAATAAAGATAGAGAACTGAGAAAGTCCTAAAGTAAAGGAAGAGGAAGGGGAACACAAACACCAATGAGGATTGAAGGACAAACCTGTGAGCCCTCCCGCAGTGGCCCATATGATAACTGTCCGTATTTATTTATGCGTTCAGGGTGAGGGACCTTCAATACACAGAAAAAGTGAATTTGTAATTAACTCCGATCAATCAATTTCGTTTAAAAAATATTTAGACATCCACGAAATAAGGAAAGGAATGAAAAATGTAATAAAACATATCGGAGCAAAGGAGCTTTCAAGCAATCTGTATGGTGAAATACAAATGGCACTCAAAAATATTCATTGACCACTACGCGTACATTAACGTCTAAATAAAAGAACAAACTTAAAAATAAAATGTAAAGACATGAAATGATGTGGATAATTACAATAAGATATTGCATCTGATTATTGTTTTCATGTCATGAAAGAACACAACTAGCAATATATGATTAAAGGCACCTGACGAAACTCTTATTGTAACGACAAAGTAATATGACAGAAAACAAGCTATGGCAATGGCTGAAAGCGTTAGTCAGGTAACTTTGTTTATAAACACATGAAGTACTGTAGGGTCAGATACATGCATCTTTGCATACTTCTAAATCCTATCGTCGCTATGGATGTTCTTTAGAATTCTACATCTATGGTCATGAGGACTGTTCTTTTGTTTGTCCAAATTACGAAGCCTCCGCAAAACACTCATCAAAATTGAGGAATTCATATGTTATTGCAAAATAAGTGTTATTTCATCGTTAAATATAACTTTAATGATACTTATTGTTTGACCGAACCTACCTCTCCATCGGTGATACGTTCAGTCTCGGCTCGGCTCGTTCGTACGCTCACATAACGAAAGAAACAATCTAACATGACAATAGACTTATTTTCTCCAATAGTATTATTCAATGTGATTCACAGTTCACAATTTTAAAAGTATTTCTAATGAATGTGTCCAAGGCCATAACAGTATTGTATCGCGTAGCAGTATTTGTTTTACGTGATTGATTGAAAAAATATTATTGGAGACAGAAGAAGTCTAAAACAATAACGTCAGCGACTACAATGCAATGAATTCATAACCGAATAAAATTTGTAGACCAGCCTCGTAAAATCATGCGAAAGGAAACAAATACTTAATTTCATTCATTAAGGGTGTCGGAGATCTCCTGGTACACTAGTGATTCTATTGTTTTCTAATAATTAAAATTATAACAGCTAAAATTGTCCTTTTGAATTTGAAATCTAGGTATAGCTTTAGAAAATATCATTGAAGAAATTATGCAGAAAGATATAAATTTGATAGCAGGCACGAAAGATTGACAATGATCGATGAATTTTGAAAAGAAAATGTCTATAAAATCAACATGCCATCGAAAGTAATGATAAACCAATGAAAGTGGATGTTTTAAGTAAAAGATCAGTCGCTCTAACAAATAATCAGATATATTATTAAATTGATAGATATCCATCGTTTACTATTGAAAAAAATGTTCGTTTAAATGTTTTATATCTGTATATTTGCATACGTAGCGAAAATAGTTTTATGTCACAGAAGACGTGAAAAGAAAGAATTTAAAGCTCACAGCAATAACATTTGTACAAAAGTATTCTTTTCAACTTGAAAAGGCGCTTGTAAATACAATAAAAATATTTACAATTTTGTGTACATCAAGTTGTATACTTGCAAAAGAGAAAAACAGGTTAAAGAATTAAAATTTCAGGTTGAAAAGACTTCTCAGCTGCCAATGATTCATTTGTTTATATTGTTGGTATATTAATGACTTTAATTTTACTGTTTCTTTACATTTTGTTCACCATATTTATTTTAACGTAAATTTGATTGCATAATGTTCGATATGATCGAAGTAACTAATGCGGAAAGTTGTCTAAATATTTTTCTAAACGCTAAAAACAACGAGTACAAACATAGTTTGAAAATATTGAAAAGTTGATATTACGACTACATCACGACATATAAGGTAGATATACCGAAACGATAGTCAACATTGCTCGATTGGAGCGCTCAATCACAGACTCGAAGAATGTGTGAAAGATGAGTGATATTTGAATCATTGTCAGTGAGGTGAGGCGTGAGATTCGCGGCATACTCACCATGCTGACCTTCCTCTGTCGGCGTGCCGTATCGTGGTGCGGTTCGGTGGCGGTGGGCTTGTGCGTGGGCTGAGTGCTCACCGAGTCCTGGAAGGGGTCGCTACGGAGGGACATGCGCTCGCGAGTATTGTCGTCCTGGTTGCCGCGCTCCTGGTTGACGAACAGCTCGTAGCTTTGACAGGAGAAGTCGCTGGGTGACTTGGCGGGGTGCGCTTCCGCATACGCAGCTTCCGCTGCCGCCGCCGCCTGTTCCCGCGCGTGGGCTTCCCTCGCCTCCGCCTTATCCGCTCTCGCCGCTGCCTTCTGTTCCGCTTCCTGTGTATGTACATTTGTAACTTTGACAATTCGACCGGCATTTGATGTTTTGTGATCAACTGTTTCGCTTTTACTTTTTTACTTTTTCTCATTGAATTCCTCTTTCACTGTCATTTTATTGCAAATTTTTTTAGTAATTTATTTGATTTTATTTATTTTCTTTTCATTAATGGAAGTTATTTTAATAATCTTCTTACCCTTAACGCTTCTTCTTCAGCCTGTTCTTCCTCTTCAGCCTTCTTCTGTAATTCGTCATATGACATAGCGACGATGGCCAAGATCAAATTCACGAGGTAGAACGAGCCCAAGAAAATGATTACGACGAAGAACAATACATGCCATGAACCAGCCGATCTTAGCACCTGCAATGACAAAATATTAATGATAAACCTCCTATCAATAAGAATTCGGAGCGTTTAGTAAGAAGTACCGAGTACTTCCAAATTAAAAAAAAATTACCAATTGATAGAGATTTTCCCAGTAGTCTTGTGTCATCAGTCTAAAGGCGGATAAAAATGCCCAGCCGAACGTATCGAAACTCGTGTAGCCATAGTTAGGATTTGGACCGTATCCTTGCAAACAAATGTATCCCGGTTCACACGTTCTGAAAAATACATAAAACATGTAGACATGTCGTCAACAATGATGTATTTTGTAAATTACCTTTGTAAATGTCATTTACCCTGCTCCAGATGAATTCCCACACAGCGGATAATCTCCATTTTCTTCGTACCAGTTGGCTGAAAAAAAATATGAAACAATTCGATTTTAATAATATATTTTAAGAAAAAAGAAACGTTCCTGGAATCAATAATATTCTGTCGAATCTTACTTTCGTTTTGACAGAATCTCTCCCAGTTTTCGTCTGTAAGGTTGCCCCAACTTCCGTCCTCCGGAAACACTTTTATACATTTTTGCGTCAACACACCCATGTAGATTTGGAGACCCATCAGCGCAAACACAGACAGCGAAAACATTGTCAATATTATCACATCTCGTAGATTTTTCACAGATTCTATCACGGCTCCCACGATAGTCTTCAAGCCTGAGGAATGCATGCAAATTCTATTATTAAATAATTCATTTTTTTTCATTTTCTATAAAATTGTGTTGCTCAAAACTCTTTAATTATCACACGCTTGCCAAAGGTGACGCTAAATAATTATAACTCTATATACTTACACGATGACTTGGGTTTTAAAAATCTCAATTTCATTTACTAGATAACAAACCTATGTATATTTCTATAACGCAAAACTCTTCATTCCATTTACATCTACATTACGTCTATACATTTCTAATACCATCTAAAATGATTTCAATCCACACACTCAAATTACGCTAAGTAAATATTACAAATGAATTTACCCGGTACGATGGCCACAGTTTTCAGCGCTCGCAAAACTCTGAAGGTTCTGAGCGCGGCCAAGTTGCCGAGATCTATGCCCATCGTCACATAACTGCAAAAATACGCACAACCACAACGTCTAGATTAATATCACTACTAAACTAAGCTAAATTTATACTAATTTATTTATGATTAATGCGTCAAACTTCGATTTTCTCAATAATTACAAAACATCTTTTGTCGAGTCCTCCTTTTTAGTTCTTTAAATTTTATTACTTATACATTTATACGATAGTATATTGACAACATATCGAGCACAATAATAAATGACTAAAAATTGTTATCTCTAGACATAACTATAGTTAACGAGACACTTAAAATAGGCAACGACAAAAATCTACAATTTAACGGTTTAAACATCTTTCTACGTATTTTAATAAAAAATTGTTCTACTACTCACGCTAAAGCTATAACTACGAAGTCAAGCCAATTCCATGCATCTCTAAGGTATGTGAATGGCTGTAGTATGAAACCCCTGGCCATTACTTTCACCGCTGATTCAAACGTGTAGATCCCGGTAAAGATAACTCTGCAAAAATTCACCTCCATTGTGGAACGCCGCTCGACAAAATAGACAAATTCGTCATAGTATAATCAACTAGAATTTGAGTTAATAAAAATTCTAACTGGAATTTATAGAGGATATACAAGTTGCAATATTACAAGACAACTTACTAATAAGATAGGTACACCTAAACTAATGAAATTGAAGTATAGTACCTAATTATTTACAATTATGAACATATGTGTACATACATATATAATGATCGATATCAATAAAATGAATTCTAAACTGTATAGAACACTGTGTATTGTATCGGAGGAGAATGAAGTGTGTCATATGCGTTTTGTATTAATGAACTGTCGTTAGTTTAAATCACTCTTAAGATAAACTATTTTAATAATAAAATTACATTATAGCAGGCCGCCCATAATATCCTATATCGATTTCGTCTTATACAACGCAGTTTCCGCTGGGAAATCTAATCGAGTTCTAAGCTAGACATGATACGTTACATAGTTAGAAGCTAGCCGAATAACAGCCAACTATACAACGTAGTATTCGACATTTAAGTACTTAGATAAGTATAATTTTTAAAGGGTGATATGGTTGCTATAACAAGTTTACATTTGGACACTTGCCAATAGAATACTAGAATTTCTAATAAAAATATAATTCCGATCGTCTAAATCGCCGGTATTTAGATAGTTCGAAAACTAATTGAACACTAACAAATTTCGAAACTAGCGTGCATTCTACAAATGACGAGATGATGTAAAATTTATAATTTTAAATTTGTAATCCATCGAGAGAAATAATTTGTTTTATGAAATTAACAATATAAGAGTTACTTACTCAGTACTTTCGACGGTGGGTGTCGTAGGCATTATCATAAGAATACAGTTGACAAGGATAGTGGTAATAATAAACAGGGAGAACAGAGGATGCACCAGTATGTATATCGCCACTCTTCTGATCGGATTGAACGGGTCTAATATCCAAAGAGCGTTTGTTGCCGAAAATCTGAAGATATCTTTACCCTTGCTTATAACTACGAAAGTCTGTAACAAAGAGATAAAATGGTATCTTATTTTGTGTTTTTAGTGTTAGTATCGTGTGTGTGGCAGTTTTTTCGCAATATAGAAGTAGTTAACCAGCATGCAATTCATCTCATGGTAAGTAGCTATTACTGCCCATAGACTTCCCTAATAACTAGATAAGATTAAAGTCTTATCAAATGTTGGCCATACATGCGTTGCTAACCTAGGAATAAGCTGAACGCCTCGGATAAGAATTTCTCCCTTACTACAATTTTAAAACCAGAACACAACAGCACTTAACGCTGCTGCTACTAGTAAAAAACGTGTGGAGGTGGTGCCTCCGGCAGAGGTGGACCACAAAGGGTTCAACGTTAAAGCCGGGTACATAGGTATTTCAAAACTTAAACTTCAAATCTTAAAACTAGTAGGTAGATATAACAAGTCATACTAATAACCTGTTTGGTATGATAACGCAAAAATTATCAATTAACTACTTTAGATAAATCTAAATCCGTTCCTTAAAATCGAAGATAATTTAATTACTGATTACATAAGTAAAGCATATTCTATAATATCATCATTATGTTTACGCAAATGAAGAAGTTTAATAACAATAAGGAAACGTGCACCAACTTTTAAAGTGCTAAGTTTTCTGATCATCTATTAGCCCATGACTATTGGTGACGATCCATAAAAACGATGTTCAAGGCCCACCATGCCTTATCAACCCTCTTCTTGAATGTACATACTACCGTTTAATACATACGAAGATTAATTCTTACTAGTATTTAGAGCTCTACACAGAATAGAGCCTATATTAAAAGATCATTAAAATAGGCTCCATTCTGTGCGGTCACGCCATTCATCCGTCCTATTTTCAGTCTATTTCTCCTGCCTTTAGTGTTTTTCCAATTTTAGTTACTGAGCTAAACATACATACTACAATAATAGTACACCCTGCATTGAGTCGACCTATTTCGAAATTTAACAACTTACATGTTAAGATTTTAAACATTGATTTATAAAAAAAAACATATTTGATTATTCTAATAGTCATAAATAATGTTCTTATTATTTACATCTATTATTACACTGTAGCCTACGACATCGTGGGTCTATCCCAGGATTTCGTTGACTGAGTGTAAGTTTTTATTACTTAGATTATCAAATAAATCATACTAATATTATAAATCATATCAGCGTTTTTACTAATAATGATACTAAACTTTGTCAGAATTAACGTGTGTTTGTTATTCTTTCACGCAAAAAGTCTGATTGGATTTGAATGAAATTTAGTACACAGATACTTATATATATAAGGCCTAAATTAACACAATTTACCGTGGTACATGACACAAGCGGGCGGAGCCCTGGGGAAGGGCTAGTTCTTCATATGCAATATTAAATAATTATGCATATTAAATAATTATGCATATCACTAATACCCTGATGTTTCAAACGAACAAGCAAATGTGCTTAGAATTCGCCATTTTAGATCTCCACCATTCAATCCTGAAAAGCACTCATAGCTATATCGCATTTGCATTTGAAGACAACAGCAATTTGTGTTTAGATTTGAATTCCAAATCCTAAACATAGTGTTTTAGGCTACGCTTTAAGTCTTCAATTCAAACACGGGTAATTCATGTTATTCCATTTTTATGTCTTTTTTCCAGAACTTAAATCCGTTCGATGCTCCCGTATTAATATGTTGTATTCAAAACATATGTGTGATACATGGCGTTTGCATTTAGCAAACGCCATGTATCACACATATAACTATTAGATTAAATTTTAAATAACATAATTATAATTATTATAAGTGCAAACATTTTCACTTTGTAAATATTAATTTACTTCAAGTTTGTCTGAAGTATGGGCAACTACTCGTAAAATCGTATAATACCTACCATAAACAGACGGTTCAAAGTAGCATGTACCTACTTCATATAAATGTCATATGACAACAAAATGAAAACATTCTGATGAATTTTACACACGGGAGAATTTTCCAAAAAATCTGGTTTGTGAAGTCTATCAATACGTATTATGCCAACAATAACTTAAGCCTTACACTTACATAAAGAAGACCTGTGCGTAACAGTAATGGCCTTGACTACAAGTAGTATAATTAAATCGTAACTTACTCTTTGATTGTGATAGAAAGGATCGATGTCCTCGAGGGGGGTGGAGGCGAGCTCGAGCGGAAAGGAGCCCTGCATCCGCACGGGGAGCGGCAGACCCTGTTCCAGGGTCGCGTCCGGCTGCGGGCCCTCGTCTTCGTCCTCGTCATCGTAACGTACCTAAATCAAACCTCAATGTAAGTTATAAGTAAAGACTTATTACACTGGCGATTTGGCGATTCCTGCGAAGCGACACGTGCTTGTCGTAATGTGACGTTGACCCGTCGTGTGCTTATCAGCTATATCCCATCAGTCTTCCCGAGATGACCTCCGTAAATAGAGAGTGCTAGATCCTGCTTCACGTGTTCACTTCGCTGTAATCAGGATCACAAACCACTAGTGTGGAAATATTCTAAAATATTACAAATGCGTACTATCACGTATGATAATCCCTATTAAAATTCAGATGAAATCAATTTAAGTGTTCTTGGAAAACAAAGTGTAAAACAGGAATTATCATCAGTGAGTTTAATATTCTTGTTTTGGCTGAATTTGTTGTTACTGAATGAATATATTGTTTTGAAATCTGAAACTTTTGTTAACTTGTAATTTTCATGTTCTACTGGAGTTCAGTCTTTATGAGGTAGTGTAACAATACTGGCGAACGCATCACACATCAGTATTATTACAAGGGATCAGTGTGATGTCAGCATGTCTGTGAGCGCGTCCGAAGCTAAGTCATTGCTCACTAGGTGCTGCTGTCTGTGTACTTATGATGCATATTTGCCAAACTAGAAGCGTTATGTTTTGCTCACTACAGTGTTACCATTTCGAATATTAACTTAGTTGTTTACCCTAGTAACCCTGGCTGGCTGGACTCAAATTCGGCATTTACTTTCGTAATACTTACTTTGTGTGTGTTGTGTTAGTTCGAAACATGCAATGCACTCAATAGTGCATTATAACTTACAGTTTTTGTAAGAAAATGCCAATTTGATATTTAATCCATGGTCTAATTATGTCAGTATATGAAAAAACAGTCATATGGTTAAACATTAATTACTGTACTTCTACTCACATCGAGAGTAATTCGAAATGGGATTGCAAATAATAGAGCCATTTCTATTTCAAATGCACTAAACTAGCTAGGTGGTGTCACCATGCTAGACCTAAATGACAGCAGCCGATGATAAGTGGCAAACATGAGCCAATCGTGTGCAATGCATGATAATGGTGAATGTCATGTGCTAGTGTCTCTCAACATTTAGTTTTTATTGTAGTTTCCACATTATCGTTGTTGTACAACATAAAATCTAAACGGGGACCAATTGCTATTTTTTCTGGAATTCCTAAGTGGACACATCAGGCTCTTTTCAAACAAAGGTACACTGCAGGCTACATTGACCACACGGGAATTTAACACGGGGATACCAGCATCTTCTAATTTCTGTGAAGACACTAATTACATTTATATCTTGATATGCAAAATAATGTGATAAGCCGTCGTTCATAAACTACTAAGATTAGCTGTTACTAGACATCCTTTGACGCCTGAGTGACAGCTAAACTTGAAGATACTTCGTAGAATTGGCCAACAAAGCGATGTGTTTGGAAACAATGTTTTAAATGCGATCAATATGCACAAATCAGAATGCAACGCAAGTTATCGCACTTTCTAATGTTCGCCAATTTTCATGAGAGTTGAGGCTTTCGCTCCGAAAAATAATTTTGATACCAGCGATAACTTGCTGAAAAATAGTCTTCTAAAAAAACGAGCCGTAAAAAGGTAAAAGGGGCAAGCAAGCAATCTTACTTCTTTTTTCTTTTTCGTCCGCCCCAAATCGTTCTGGAATGGTTTAAAAATAATCCATCAGACGCATAGATTCATACCTTGAGTGCTCATTCTGTAATTCGTCACATAAATTGAGTGAGTGTGCTTTGTATTTTTGTATAAATTTAAGGTGCGTTGTATTTTTTACTTTTAACAGTAGTTACAAAAACGCCTATATTTGAATTGTACTGCCGATTGAAAGGTGGTTTTGAATGATAGCACTAAAACTCATGTGAGCTTCGAACACACATCCAAACAGTGGGAGGTTGTGTTAGTGTGGGATTACCTCGCCTTCCGCTCGTTTTTTCTCGAGTTCCTTTTGCTTGGCATACTCCTCAGCAATACGGGCTTCGATAGAGGCCAATGACTCTCGTGTGAAGGGTCGGAACAAACTTCGTTCTTCCTCGCTGATCGAGTCCAAGTCCTCGGACATTGTCTATCGAACTCCCCCCGAGTAAACTGCCTACTGTGAAGATAGAAACACATGGGTTCATCTTATAAGTTCTCAGTTGTACATCTTTAACGCTTTTAAGTAACAGCCTCAAAGAGTTGTTATTCGTAATTTCATTTATAATTTTTGTTGCTAATTTTATTGCATGTCATTAACATCCACTCAAAAAGTAGTTAGTTTAATCGCTGTTTACTTTGGTCGCTGTTCTGCTAAAACGCTGTTTTATTCTGGTTTGATCAACGCATTTGTGAACTTTGCCTGCCCTGTTTAGAATTGATAGTCTACATCAGGCGATTTATAAGACTATTACTGTCTTCACGTAAGATTCGTATGCTACATAAGTGTAGTGTAAGTTTACCTGCTAACAGTGAATGGGCGGGTGTGTGTGGTGGGGGAAGCGCGCGCGACACGCTCTGCGCCGGCGATCTCCCGCCGACCACCTACGGGCCGAACGCCCTTCTGCTAACAAATTAATACATCTGTGAAATCACACTACAACATGTGTTGTGATGAAATCTTTTAGTGTTTAAAGGCAGCGGTACCTTCGCTGAATTCATCTGTCTTATCTGTCATTTTTTTCTTTAGACTGAAGTAGAAAACGAACATGCAGTCCATCTGATGATAAGTGGTGACTGCCGCCCATATATATACCTTTGTAATTAAATTCATATAGACAAGGGGTTCTATCTGAAGTTGATAACAGATGCGTTGCTACTTTCGAGGACTAAGGTGGTCGCCTCATATATAAGTGGGCAAGCAACCACGCCCTTCCTCCAAAACGCAAGAACTACGCGTCACACTAGAAATCGGTGTAGCGGTGTTATTTCGCCGGTCTAACTACACTGGTTCTACCACCAGGTTC
>DWTU01002053.1:0-12085 GCA_018251515.1 Cecropterus confusis | reverse complement strand
TCATTATTCAGATGTATGTCTGGCAGGCGATCGAACCCGGGACCCACTGCGCGTCAGACCGGTATTGTGACCACTCCGCCACGCGGGTCGTCAATTATTTTAAAAACAGAATTAAGTATTTCGAACCGCCTCGCGCCGTAGCAGAACAACGAAACTTTCTACCAACTTAAACGATTTGAATCAATTTCAGTTTCATTACTCTGTTAATAAGACCGCTATTAAATGGAGTATCAAAATGTTTTGTCACATAAACGATAATGTTACTTAATTCAATACCAAATACCAATACAAAATAGGTTCAAAGAAACACAATTTCAAAGCGATCGGTGAAAACTCAAGCTCGTCCCAGCAGCAATACTGGCTTAGAGCCAAAAGAAAATAAATCTTGTTTATTACCTTTGATAAGAGCGTACACTTTATTTATTGTTGAGAAGTGTCTAACAGATACACAAAACCTATACTCCTCAGAAAATTTGAAGCATCCTCTAAATGAAATCTTGAATCTCTTGAAAATATTGATCCAGTTGTCATCGCAAAGGTTAAGGACGCTTAGTAATGTATTATGTGTAGGTCGTAACAGATCTACAAAGTTAAGCTACATCAAATGTGGTCGGAAGAAGGATGAGTAACCGTTTTGAGATAAATCTTGAAGGAGATTCCCAGCTTTAACTTGCGGTATCATTAGATAATCGAAGTACCATTTCAAAGAAAATATAAACGCATTATACACTCATAGCCTCACACTAGGATTTTCTCATGTGTCATGGGTGCCATGGACACACAAAGACGAATACACAAACACCCAAACCCAGAACAGAAACCTAAATTCATCATTCTGATGTCTGTCTGGCAGGGGATCAAACCCGGGACCCACTCCGTGTCAGATCGGTATGATGACCGCTCCACCACGCGGGTCGTCAAACAGCTGAAAACAGAACCTTCTCCTTTTTGGAGTCGGTTAAAAATGTAAATAAAACGAACTCGTTAATCAATTTTATATTAATAAAAAGAAATATCCAGACTCGAATACTAATACCTAGATTTATCATATACAAGCATATATACACTTTTACAGTGGCCACTTTAAATAACGTAACATGTTGTTCGTAAAATATTTTAAACGAGAATTAATTTTATACTCGACAAAGTAATGAAAACCCTTTTCAAACAGGATTGATTACATGAAGTACCGTACGCGATGTCCTAAAAGAGATTTTGCTACACCGAGGCGTTAATACCAACATTTGTTATTTAGGCTAATAAAGAAACTTCTGTTTGTCTGTATGTGTGTTATGTGGAATTTAAACCGCACTAAAGGCAACAAACAAAACAGTTTGAATATTTATTTTACTAAATACACAGCAAGAAATCAAGATAATTGATCAAGATGAAATTATGGTTGTACTCACGCGGTGAAAGTGATGATTACCACGCAGTCGAAAACGCTGTTATGAACTAGTATTTGATAAATTGTAATTGAGATTTCGCTGTGTAATGTATGGTATACAGAAATAAATATTTTTCTGGCTGTTTCGAGTATTTTACCAAACCACCAATCTCTAGAGAATGTGCGACATAAATCAATTTCAATCAAATTAGTTCGCAAAAGCTGGTATTTGTCCAATTCGTTATTATTAATGCCATTTCTCTCGGTTTTATGTATTACATTACGGTTCTAGTATTCATTTGTGACCTCAATCGATTATGATCGCGTTGGTCAAGATCTTAAGAACAATAATGTGCCTGCTATTCGACTTATATTTATGCTACAAAAAAATATATATATGTGTGTCGGTAATGGCAATAGTATTCCATCTGTAAGCATTAAAAAAATGTATACCTATTATGTACATGGCTATGTATATACAATTAAATGAACATGTTTTATAATACCAAAAAAAAATTGCGACCGATATTTGGATGGCCTATTAGCTTCTTAAAGTGATTTAAACTGGTGATAAATACACAGGCAATTGAGTAAGCCTTGCTCGGTGTTAAGTCGCTTATTTACCACTTCTAAGAACCGCAAAAGTCTAGTCGAGCAGTTCAAATTTCGCACCGTCACTTAGACGACAAGTCGCAACGATCACAAGGGCCCGTTAAAGTAATGGTCGCATTATATTCGACGTTATTTCGACGTAGGTACCTACTCGCGGTTGTAGAAAAGCTCCCGGATATTACCTTAATGCGTTTTAACTCATTTTCCTCGTTAAAATTCTAAAGAGCGTTTTCAAATCGAGTCGCCATACTAAAGTTGAAAGGTTTTTATTTACAGTATTCTCGACTTGGTGCTTAACAAACATTGCTTTTCAATTAATGTGTTATGTTATTAAGTACTATACTCTACACAAATTGTTCTGAAACTCCTTAGGTAATAGGTTAACAGGATATTTTTATTATTGGATACCACAATGTTTGAGAATACTAATGTATACTTGTAGTCTACAGATATTAGATGTAATTATTTTTTTACATATTCATAGAACATAGTAATTATTTTTATTCACGACTTCAGCGCCAAAAGCCACTCTTCAAGTTAACTGTCGTCTAACGTATAGAATCGTGGCATTAATTATAACTACCAAAAATCAACTGTGTCCTGAAGGACGTAGTTAATTTATTACATATATATAACACATCTATATGTGGTACATCTATTATGAAAAAGCATGAAACTATTATTAACCACCTACCTTAGATATGGTTTGTAGTCTCCGGTTTGAAAAGCCTTTCCCCTACTCGTCGTTTCTTACAGCGATAGTAGTGCATTTTCATTCATCGGATGTTTCACAGTCACAATTCACAATTTTCACGATCTGATAGCATTGATTATTCACGTAAGATGTCTTTTGCACCCCCTCTTGGCCTAAAATTGTTGTGTAGAATATTATAGCTTAGAATTTAGACATACTTTAGTCGAGAAACGTATAATATGTGATTTTAGAAAAAAATATCACGAAGTTAATACATTTCAATATGTAACGGGTACTCAAGATGTACGGTTTTTTTTTGTTTCTTTTTTCGATATTTCGACCCAGTTACATGGATCGTGGTCACGGCGAAACTGCGATGGCGGAGAGAAACCATTGACAAGCACTAATGGTAGATTAATCTATCTACCCTACGTCTAGTTCGTTTTTATTTTTTAGGTCCCATATGACGTCAATACTAACTGTATCGTTACGCACCAAACTTAGCATTTTTTGTGATTTAAATAAACATAAAATAAAAACATGTTAATTATCTATATTACAAAAATGCTTATCACTAGGTTTACAGGAATAAAATTAACTCTTTATATTTTTTTTAATGAAGCTTTTTTCTCATTATACCTATTTTTGTTTCTTATGAAAGGTTATATGGGATTACATTTATCCCACTTAATACCCTCCGAAATTCAAGAATAACCAGACAAATACACAAGCAGTTACGGGTCCGAAAATATGTAATATGTAGTCCGATAGTATGTAACCACGTTTGATCAGTTATAACTCGGCTGATCAGCGTAACTGACTATGGCGCGGCAACTTCAATGTATGAATTGTTATAAACTAAACAATTAAATGTTACGACATTAGTAATTGTCATTACATTTTTTATCAGATTGAAGTAGCAAATGCATGCTAGCATGCTGCATTCCACCTGATGTTAAGTGGCTACTACCGCCCATGGACATCTATAAGCAATTTCATATAGAACAAGGGTTCTATCTGAAGTCGTAAGCCATTGCGTAACATTACATTTGACAAAAAAGACACTGAATTAACAACAACATATTAAAACATTTTCATTATTGAAAATGAATAATCATATTTTTTGTAATTGTAAATGGACCTTAATATAAATCTTTTAATTCCGTGAAAGGATAATATCAAGTTTCAGAGTAAATTGCTTAAAGCTTCCAAACAATACCTTTTACGTCATTGAACGCCGAATACCATTTATTTGCAAGTAAGTACAATTAGTGGCACCTGTGCTTTGGTGGATTTGTATACCTACGCTGTCACTAATTGCTCTTGATTACAACGCACTCGTATTCCTTTGTAAACTAAAGGCTTCTCCATCTATTAATTAACTTATTATAGTGTACTACGTGACAAATGATTAAACAGTTTTGATAGCTTTTTAATATACTCAGATTTCAATAATCATTTTATTTCAAACTAGATAAAAACCCGTCTTCGCTCGGGTGAAATTTGTCCCGTACATAATCTTTTACAAAATGTAGGTAGATATTTTTGTAATTGTATATGAACTAAAAGGTGTTACACCTTAGACTTAGAAGCAGATACTCGTAAATAATATACTGGTCCCAGTGCTGCACAGTCCGAGGCGCGAGACTCAAATTCAAATTCTGAGCATACAAACCATACACGTTCTCAACAGCGTGATGCGAGGTAAAAATTTGTAACGCCGTCTACTTAGTATAAAATATCAAAACTATGTAAGGTAAATAACGCCGCTAGATGGCAGTTTATCCTATTATTACGTGAATCGGCTTTAAGGAACTCAAGATGGCATCCGGGTGGCCAATATGGCGACTTACTTGCACCATTAGAATTTAACAAAATACTCGACAATCCGACTTTTGCGGATATATGTTTCGACTCAAAATCAATTTTTTTTATGTTTTATTATTTAGGTAAGGTTTCCATCAAGTCTACCGTATCCCATGACCGAATTATTAATATAGATATATAAATAAGTAACTGAGCGCTTGGCTACTACCATAAGGAAATCTGAAGTACCAACCGGTATACCAGCAGGTTGGTAAAGATACAGTTAACTGGTGTTCCATGATAACAACCACGATTAAATTAGTGACTAAAATGTAGAAGATCACAAAAGCGCGCATTTAATTTAACCGCTTACGGAAACTCATCAACTCCTGGCCGCTTTCAACATCGTCTGTTATAGATCTTTTACGATTTACAAGACAACACATACTGCTTTCGTAACTCAGCGTATATAAAGGAGGATTTAAAAAATATACATAGCGTAAACTATCGTAGCATAGCTTAGCGTTAATTACGCTGGATCTAATGTCTGATACAAAGGAGAATCAAATCCGACAACCTTACAGTCCGTAGTCTTCTTGTAACGGCAGAGTCAAACCTTGCCACCAAAACCGACTTACACACTTCGAAAAACTTAAAAGACTAACAGGTTTTTTTAATAAAAAATCGGCTTCGTGCGAATTGGACACGAAGGGTTCCGTACCATTAAACAACGGCACGGAAAAAAAAAAATCATGTTTTTTTGTACGGGAGGCGGGATTTATTATATTTTATTTTAGTGTTTGTGGTTGTAGCGGCAACAAAAATACATCCATCATCTACTACTAAAATTTCAACTGTCTAGCTGTCACAGATTGCTAGACACTTGAAATTTTCATGAAAATTTCAAATTTCTGCTACCAAGTTTATCCTGGTAGCGGACAGACTGACAGAGGAGTCTTAGTAACAGGTTCCCCTTTTTACTATTAGTGTACGGAACCACAAAGATCGGTTATAAGGCTCACATCGATCTAAATATTGACACAATTTTTGGCTGACTCACTTATAATTTCACATGGCCACACCATGTCATATTGTTTACTACATTAAGGTAATACGATATGTTTGCTCGTCGAGTGGGTAGGGCGTTTTCGGTAAATTTATTGATCTATAAATAAAAGGTGTGTGGTAAAAACCATACGTATTCACAATTCCGATTCCCGTTTACCTGGTTTTATACATTACTAAGTTATTCCCACGCCTTCGCCCGCCTCAGTCACGTCTACACTGATAATGAGTAAACTACGTGTTTTTTTTAGGTCATCAACTATCGGTGTACCAAATTTCAGTGAAATATGACCAGTACTTTTCACGTGAAAGAGTAACAGACACACATATATCCTCTTAAACTTGCGCATTTATAATAATGACTTATTTATACATATAATGTAAGTGTCTGTTTGTAATATCATAATAATAGCTTTTTATCAAATGCTTATAGGAAGTATATGCGATACTGATAACAAAACATCAATTACTAAAATGTTTGTCTGTCTGTCTGTTTGTTCTTGGGATTATCTGAAACCACTGGGCCGATTGACGGGAGTTTCACTGTTGGATAGCTGTCATAAAGCGTAACTTAGGCTGCTTCTATTTTAGAAAATATAATTAGGGTTCCGCACAAAAAATTTAAACATAACAAACCGCGCGCGCTCTACGCGCGACAGTTGCTATCAGTCCTTTCTGAAATAATGCTATAATGTTAAAATTATATAAGGTCTAAAATAAAGTTACTAGTTGCTTCAAGTGTGTATCGGTCTGCGCGGTTACAAACAAATGTGTCATGTGTCTGATTTTATGAGGTCACAAAATTTCGCTTTTTAATATTGTAGAGGTTTTCTTTTCTCAGATTGAAGTAGGAAACAACGTCCACCTGATGGTAAGTGATTGCTGCCGCCCATAGACATCTGTAAGCAATTTCATATAGAACACGGGTTTTATCGCAGACATAACAAAATTCGCTCACTCTATTTATATCGCCATTTTTTTAGACTTTATAAATGTCCGTTACATCGTCATATATATGATATACATTATATATCATATCATTATATCATATCATCTCTATAATGCACTAACATATGCAACAGTTTTAAGTAGAACCTTTTAAATATAATAAGTTTGATAAAAATCAATCCAGTAATTTGGCTTGATACTAAATCGAACAAATAAACAGCATTACAGTATCTATACGTATTGCAAGTAAAGTAGGAGAGAATATGGAGTTTGCGAAACTGATGGCACACCGCGAACTCTCAGTATTTACATAACCTACTTAAATGCGGCGTCCGTCAGAACTGCATCGTGACTGTAATACCTGGCCTACACAAGCTCTTGAACAAAAAAGTTAATAAAATTACAATAATATAAAGATACTTTGAAGGCGATACATATGTCCACCTAATAACAGCAATGTTGTGCATTTATTTATTTATATAATAATTGGTCACGCTTATTATTATTTGAAGCTGAACTTAACGATAAGAGAAACGGACTTCCTTAACATCAGAAAAGTCATTGCGTCGCCGGCTATAAAGGAATCATCACAATCAAGGGCTCATTTCACCTTTTTAGATAATCAATTTGTGGGCTAATCGATTTGTGGAACATGACCCAAAACTGTTTTCGCAAGACTACAGGCGCGCAAATAGGTGATAAAACGAATTTGTAACGATTTAAACAACATGTTATAATAATCGTTGATTTTTAACGGTTTGTTCAATGAGCAACCTTCAATGAGCAACTTTTATTTCGTATTACGTCCTCGCTGTTTTAAAAATATCGCAACATTTTGGTGTAGTAATTCCATGCGTACATTTTAGGAGTATCGCCTTGTGTTAAACGGTAAGGTTGTAAGGTTTAATAATGGTATTGATATCTAAAGTGATATTTGCTAAAATCGAAATTATAGATCGACATTATAATATATAACAATATCATATACATGTTATAAACTACCTATTTACATTCATAATCTGCATATTAATTAGAAATACATCTAGACACTGACAAAAATAACCTAATTACATTTTGAAACGTAGAAATAATAAAGGCTTGAACTTTCTGGAAGGACTGAGCAATTTTCGGGCTTTCACCTGTAATATCGTACATAAATCAGAAGTTGTGCTGCTATTTTAATTAAAAGAAATATAATCAAGCTCGGCGCTTGAATGAATATTTTTAAGTGGAGCTTTACTGGAGTTTTATGCGGGATTTCAGCAGAGTATTTTTGTCAAGGAATGGTTTTATAGCATTTTGGGGCCGTAATTAATCTTCCAAAATAAGAGTTCCTCCACGATTCGATTTTATGAAAGTTAACACTTTAGAGTACAATAAAGTATCTTTATCCATCCATCCATCCATCAGCCTTTCGAGGTGCACTGCTGGACATAGGCCTCCCCTAAACGGCGCCACTCCAACCGGCCCTGTGCCTTCTGAATCCAACAGTAATTAATATAGTAATTTATATAAATTAGATACAGAGTGAAATAGAGAAACAGATATAGAATAAAATAGTTTAAGTATTTGTTCTTAGTGTATATCCATATGAATATATTATATATGGACATATGTCAGGATGTATGTTGGACTATTTCACGATTACATAATACATATTACCTCTGTCCTCTTTCACTGCATTGAAACGTTTTCACAGCTGGACGCGCGACGCTCTCCTATTGAAAAATTCGCTACCAAGCATAGTGACACATTTCTTCTTGCAACCTACTCGGTTGGAATAAATTCGATAAAGTTTAAGAGAAGTGCAAGTAAATTGTTGTCTTTCTTTAATTCAGAATATCTTTCTTTCAGTTTCAGAGATAATGGTCTGTAGTAGGATATGTATTAGTAAAAACAAAAACAAAAATTGTTTTAATTGTAAGTAAAGTTAACAGCAATTCACCGATTTTCATAACTTGAATGTGTCGAATGGTTTACATATTTTTATTTAAAAACATTTGCGGTCGGGGGACCCCCGTGAGGAACGAGGTTCAATCCATACAGCCAATTCACTAATACGTGGTAATAAAGAACATTCGGAAAGAATTCCTTTGTGAACTTCAGAACCGCAAGTCAACAGCCACATATGTTTGAAATTGTGCCTAAAATTGCTTGTTTGTTGCTTATATTTGCTTATAATAATAAAAATACTTATTTCATAAATAAAAAGATTTAAGGTTGACCAGCTATGCTGACGTCTAAACATAAAACTGCGAAATTAAGTCGATATCAGACTAAAAATATTGTAAAGTCTTAGATAGCACTTTTATATTTGTTAGCATTATGATCTAACCAGTAAAAATAACCAGGTAACCATTTGACATTTTTAGGGTTCTGTACCCAAAGGTTATAAACGGAACCCTATTACTAAGACTTCGCTGTCCGTCTGTGCGTCTGTCTGTCACCAGGTTGTATCCCATGAACCGTGATAGCTAGTCAGTTGAAATTTCACAGATGATGTATTTCTGTTGCCGCTATAACAACTAATATTATACTAAAAAAATATTTAGGGTGGGGGGCTTATAACAAACGTGATTTTTACAACACAACCAGATATATATAGATAATAATAGATAACAAAAACTAAATCTTTCAATTATTTATAGGTAATGGTAAATTGGCCATTTACATAATCCCAGTATGAACAAAGTAGACTACTAAACCCCACTATTAAACAATATGAACTAATTAATGCCAGATTAAATTGGAAATACCTTAAGATCAACACAATATCAATATGCATTACTGGCTATGAAGACTAAGTAGGAACGCCTCGGATAAGTTTGTCTCTCTTACCACACCATGTTTGCAAAAACCACCATTTGCAAAAACGAAATTATTCAAAACCGTGATATGCATTTGGTACGCGTAGGTACTCAGTGTAAACGCTACAACGCTACTTATTCGAATCATGTACCTCCATCTGTTGTAAAACTTTAATGGCGTCCGCGGCTAATGTGTTCCATTGTTGTCACAATTTTCAGCGCTTTAATTGCTTCTGTGTTTAATTTTAAGCTTATATGTCGGATGGGTGATATTAATTTACATATAAGCATTATTACTGTTTCGTATAGCAATGACTGATTAAACGAACATAATCTAAATTTTAATTTACAATTACCTTTAGTGTTACAAGAGTGCAAATATTCAAGATGTAGAATCTATCATTTAAACATTTGATTAGTTGCGTTTCATTATTTATAAAATATATTTATGCTCGTTTGAAATATTTATATACTGCATGAACAAAATTGCAAACTAATGCAGTTCTCTACGAACTGCATTAGTGTGCAATTTCTGGTCATCAAACGAAAATAAGACAGGAATTCTAACCTTAATAATCATGTTTTTTTTTTGAAAATAGCAAACGAACATGTATATCAGGAACCATTAAAAGAATTAAATCAGGATTAGAAAAATGAAAGACACTCGCGTTGCTATTGCTGAGAATATGCTTGTTCAATCCTTGCGAATATATGGGTGGGTAGAACTAAAATCTCCATCACCTAACGCAAGAGGACGTCTAGTTAGTCATCGTGTTGCGCTGGGCGAGCGCATGCGGCCGTTCTGTATGCTATTCCCTCTAACATACTCCACGTGTACTAGCCGTGATACCGCGTGTGCCTTGTGAAGTGCAGAGACTTCCTTAGCAAAAACAAGCAGTACATCACACCTGACGTGTTCCTGATCGACTTGGAATGCAAGGTTTGCTATTTTATCTACCAAGCTAAGGATTGAGTCATAATCTTCGAAAATGCATTATATTTACAGTTCACTCTTTACTGGAGAGTGCAAGGCCTGCTAGTACCGCACTAGGTTGGAATGCATAGTGTAAATTTACCAGCCTTACTGTACTCATCAAGCCATAACACATTATTGCAAAATCATAAGAAACAATGAGAAATGTCTGTGGTACCTCCGCAGTGACACGAGATTTCAATCTCCACTTTTGTCTATCTAGTAGGTTGTCAGAAACATTTCTAACGCTTTGATGAAAAACATATATTGCGGTGGCGTCGTTACTCTAAAATTAATTTAGGCCAAACTTCACATATGAATTATTTATACGCCACATCTGGGAAAAATATACAAGCAAAAAGATCCTCCGTTTTAACTGATCAGACTCTAAAGCCTCTAGGTCTTTATGAAGACATTCATTCATGACATTCGTTTTATGATCTATATGCTCACGAAGGAAATATTTTACGTTATTCTGCCTCTAAGGCAGTTTAAAACCATCAATAGGCAGTCGCGAGGACAAGTTAATTTATTACAGAATTACGTTAAAATAAATTAACACCAACTCGAAAATTTGATTGCATCATCTTAATTTTTTAACGTATCATTTGGATACTTCCCCTAGTGAGGGGCGACTGAATGTAATTTAAACACACTGCTGTAGTGGTGAAGGAAGGTACCACGTTATAAACAACCCGTGCAGGGTATTTTCAAACTGCTCATAACGCCTTAAGGTTTAGGTGCCGCATATAGTATAACATTCGAAGTTATAACTGCCTTTAGACGTCTGCCTTTACAAGACAGTGCCATATGGTGTCAGTGTTGAATAGATCGGCTCCCTTTCTTAACGTTACATTGTAGAGGGCGACTGAAGGACAAAATCTAGGAACTAGACAGCAGCGTCTTCTTGTGTAACATCAATACAAACTGCGGCCACCAATACCCATGCCAATTACGGTAACTATTGGCAAATACTCTATAATGGGAGACCTATATCCAACAATGGACCTCAAAAGGTTATATGGATGGATACGGTACACAGTAGCACGATAATTTTTGTTAAACTGGCTGCCACAAGTATGATGTATAAAAAAATATTTCAAACCATAAATCTAGATAACTTGTGGAAGATATTAAAGGAGCTATTTCCGGAGCTTAAACTCTTAAAAGAGGGCTGTACATATCTGTGAATAATGAGCGCGTTTCCAACTTTTACTGCACTTGTGAAGTAATAATGGCTCTTGATGAAGTTTCGCCAGTAAAAACAGCATGGTTGACCCTCTTCTTGTGGAATTAGCGGTGAATGTCATCGAATTTCTCATTACAATTATTTGTTAATTTCATAAAATCAAAGACGGGAAAACTGGAAGTATTTTTTGCGTTTTAGCGGCTCACTTTCATATGAGGCGACCATCTTAGTCCTTAGAAGTACCAACATATCTGCAATCGGCTTAGCTGGACTACATGCACATCATACGCCATATCTATGTTAGCTATTATCTCGAAGGTGCTTGAAAAAGTCTAATTCGATGCATAATGTAGCACTGCGACACTTGATATGAAGGTTTTTAAGCTATTGCATAGCATTTATCGCCGGGCTTTGAGCGCGGCGACTGAATCAAGCAATTCCGTAACGAAAATAAATCCTAACACCCCCCACTCCGCCTACTATGTAGCTCGGCCAAACGTTCGCTTAACGTGTATACGTGACTGTACGAAGCATAATTAAATTGAAATATATAGTTAAAAAATAGAATTTGAAAATGAATAATGATCAATAACAAGAATCCACA
>DWTU01002052.1:0-12087 GCA_018251515.1 Cecropterus confusis | reverse complement strand
CTTTTGACTCAGTCGGGTAAAAACTGTCTATATATAATAATAAATTAAAGTTGTGTATAACTATACACAACTTTAATTTAATCCATAAAATAAACACAGATACAAACATAGAAACACACGCATACATATGCACGCATACTTGTTCCGTTTGCGCGCGAGGACTCAGGCCCCACAGAATACCAGCGCTGCAGGTGACCTCAGTTACCTGCAGCAATAAGCTGGATGGGGATCTTTTCGATCAATGTAATATAAATTAATGTTTAAGTAATCAGTTAATATAAGTCTGATATTTGTTGTTTTGTACATCTCTGTTTTGAACAGAATAAACTATTTTTCTTATCTTTTCTTTTCTTACTTTCTTTTCTAATTTTATAAAATAACTTGTATATGTATGCAACGATCGTTCTACATTAAAGGGTTAACCCGAATTTAAGTTAGATAGTCGGGGGGTAATTAGCACCCCCGACACCTACCACCCTGAAATTGATAACAACGGAACTCGGTACTTATCAGTACCCTCACATATGACGGTTTTGACGTGAATGACAGAATGTGGTGCTTACGCAAGTTATGGGTGTTTCAGACGGTGAGGGTTAGATTAACCTTGTTTTATTAGAGGGTTGCACTGAGACTCCTTTGCTCTTATTTTTTTGTTTAATATTTGACATTTTGTTACTCCGGTCGTCGTTGTTATTGTATCGTCGATATTGGAATACACCTGACCAAAAATAGTTACACACATATTATCGCGGAATGCCGAGAAAACATTTAGTTTAACATGAATAATTTAGTTTTCGTCCGAGACAGGTTTTCCAGCCGAAACCGAACTTTCGGCCCTGCTCTCAGTTCCGGCCGAAACCGAAACTTACTTAAACATGTTTTGAATTACTATTGTTTCATGAATTCTAGAGCATTGTAACACATTTATCTGCATATACATACAGACAATTAAATAGTGTTAAAATAATTAAAAAAACAATCATACCATGTGTAGTCAATATCTATGTTATGTTTATATCAAAGAATATTTAAACTAAATAAATATATAAAAGTAAAGACTTGTTGTTTTTAATCATAAAGAAAAACAACGCACAATAATTTACGAATACTCATGTTTCGGCGCGGCCGAAAGTTTCGGATATTTTTGACCGAAATCAAATCTAAGGCCAGGTAGATACAAGGCCAGGGTACTAGGTATTTTGGCCGAAACTGGCCGAAACCGAAATCAAACTTGGTCGGTCACTGGAATAATTGTTAAAAGTAGATTATCTTTATAAAAACCTTTTATTTTTCTTATCTTATATAGAACAGGATTTCCCTCTGCCGTCAACAGTTGCGTCCCACTCTCAAGGATTACATTGGTCGCCTCACATGGAAGAGAGCCAGCAACTACACCAGGTGGTAGAACCAATGTATTTCGACCGGGGAGGGACCACCGCCGCACCTATTTTTAGCGTGAAGCAGATCTTGCGTTTCGTTGGAAGGGTGTGGTTGCCGGGTCACTTATACATGAGGCGATCATCTTAGTCCACAGGAGTAGCAACGCATCTGTGATCAACTTCAGATGAGACCCCTGTTCTATATGAAGTTGCTTGCAGATGTCCATGGGCGGCAGCCACTTACCATCAGGTGGGCTGCATGCTCGTTTGCTACTTCCATAATATAATAAACAATACATTTCCAATAATACTGAAATATTTAATACTAGCTCATTCCCGCGGCTCCGCCTGCTTTTGTCACGTTTACCACGGCACCATCTAGGCTAAAATATTTGGCTGCTAAATTTCAGCGAAATCCAATCAGTAGTCTTTGCGTGAAAGAGTAACAAACATACAAACATCCTCACAAACTTTCGCCTTATAATATGAATCAGTGAGATAAAGGCATAAACATCCTTATAATGTTTTTATTAGAGAACGATTTCGTTCAACGCTCATTCGTAGAGCACTATAAATTCACGCAAACATTTTGTTTTGTGAAGAATCTGCGAAAAATTCAGTTTTATTATTTCGGCGTATGATATATTCCGTTTATAAAAAGGAAGATTCCAATTTCCGTTTGCCGTTCACGTTTCGTTCCGTTGTCTCTTTCTAGCGAGTGATGCTATCTTGCTTGTTTAGTGGGCTTTAAACTAAGTGTCTTTGTCACAGAATTGGGATGAAATTGGATTTTTGGAAGGAATATTAACGGGAACCTGTTTATGTTAGGGTTTATATACTTCGGCATTCGAGATGCGATCAGCGTTTTGTTGACTCGGGTTTAAACAAATTGTTACTATCGTTTTGATACCTGGAATGTAGAAACGTTATGTAAGAAACCAATATATGTTATATATCAATAAATAGACGTGTGTCCTGGATGCTATGGCAAACAACCCTTTCTACACTCAACAATGCTTTCTAGACTCATAGCCCCACACTAGGAATATCTTCTGTGTCGTGGATGCCACGGACACACAAAGATAAATACACAAGCACCCAGACCCAGAACAGAAACCTAAACTCATCATTCAGGTCTGTCTGGCCAGGGATCGAAGCCGGGACCCACTACGTGTCAGAGCGGTATGGTGACCGCTCCACCACGTGGGTCGTCAAACATCGAAATAAACACTCAAACCCTGAATCGAAATCTAAAATCCTCAGGCACATGTACTAGTCAGGCACTAGTCGGGGTGTAAGCTGAAACACTGCGACCTAGGTCAACATCGTATCTACTCTTTTTTATGATATGAAAGTAGCAAACGAGCGTGCAGTTCACCTGATAGTAAATAAGCGCTGCCGCTTATGAATATTAGCAATCAACGCCAGATAAAATCAGTCTTAGCTGAGGTAAGCCACAGATTCGCTGCTACCCCTGAGGATTAATAGGGGATGCCTCGGCTGAAGGGTGTGGTAAGGGAGACCTACCCCTGAAGGGTGTGGCTTCAGCCAGAACACAACAGCGCATAACACTGCCGTTATTAGGCAGAAATAGGCAGTGGTGCTTTTGGAGTCGAATTACAATGAGCAATTTAAGACCGACATCTTACGACACACATATACAACCTTTTGTTTTAATATTCATTTCATTTTAATTAGTATTAAACAATCTCTTTGTTACCGTTCATGCTGTTTCGTTGTCCCTTACTGACGATTGATGCAATCTTGCTCATATCTATCTATTATGCTGGATTGAGATGGCTTAGGATCGGTCGGAGTGAATAAATTAGAGGAGGAATGCGTCTAGCAGTGGACATTCAAGGGCTGATGGATGGATGAATACCTTATAAGTATAACAAAAAATCAAAATGTCACAAAAGCCTTTTTGACTGGTAGATATGAATAAATCCTATTGATTCATGGTTCTACTTTACGGTCAAAGTTAAATCAATTCAAAAAATATTCTGTATAAATTACAGATTTTTTTTGAAGGTCAATCATCTGTATCACCACTTCGCAAGGTGTTTCGTTATGGAGAAGAAGGGACGAAAGAAACTCCATGCCACTCACTTTTAAAACGAAATTTTCTGTGAAAACTGATCATCTTCAGATTTTTTAAAGATTTGTTGTTTCTTACGTAGAGACCTTATAAGTTTTGTTTAGAACTATTTTACATAAACACATTATATGTATTATATTATTTATATTTATGTATGGTACACATTTACCTTCTATAACTTACACACGATATAGCTATTACTATTCATCCTTTATGTACAACAATTTGTCTTTATTATACGTTTTTTATGTTCAGAAAAGTATCTTTTAATCACAAATTTGGTTGACGCTGCTTGTTTCTCTACGTCAGTTAAAAATACAACTCAAAGTTTAATAATATCATGTCATATCATAAAAAGACATGTTATAAGCCTAAAAACACTTGTGCACCAAAGTTCAAACTAAAACACTAAGAGTCTACCATCCAACCTTTCCTTTCTACTTAATTTCTAAATCATTACCAACGCAAACGTCCGCATTAATTTCCACGAATATTTTAATGATTTTAATAACGCAATGCTCCTGAAAACACGGTTGGCTAGCCATGAACACTGTAGATTTTTCGAGTTTTCATCAAAAACAAATCTGAAATCAGCCTCTTAATTTTAAACGCTCAAATTTCCAGATCGCTAGAGAATCCAGATCTGCGCTAATTTAAAATTCATTGAAATACGGATTACCTCCGCGTTAATTTTTAATTTAACGGTCCATTTGAAATTTTTCATTTTTCAACTCGAATTAAAATATCCCGGTTAATAAATTAATATCCTACCCCTTTGAACTTAAGTCACAATTTACCGACAATTAGAAACTAAACCTTTGGTATGCATTAAAAATTCTTAAAATGAAATTGCCATAAACCACCCGTCTGATTATGACAAGATAGGCGATGATATATTATTTAGCTACAACTAATTGGAAATAAAACTTATAAGGATTTAAAAGATTATAAGGAGTTTAAAAGTTAAACTTTAAAAAAAGTAACACAATAATATTTTTTTCTTGCTATTCAAGTAATATATATATGTATATTTTAAATGGTAATGTTATTGCAAATAAGAAAGAACCTTAATAAAGTAAATAAATTACACGTTTTTATCATTTTTAATCTTCTTGTTGACAATATAATTATTTATTGCTCAATCAAATTAGATAATGCCTGTTGCCTAAAATACAATTTAAAACCTTTTAGTACACCTACGTACTGATATTTTTGCTGTTCTGAGCAGCTACGTTAACGTTTGTAAGTGTAGCTACTTATCATGTGTACCACTGTCGCTATATCTACTCTTATGTTACTCGCTTAACGTTTGAAGTAAGACAAGTCGTTTATCTTCAAAGGAAATGGCGTAGTGCGCTCCAAAGTACAAATTCGAAGTCGGGTTAATGTCAATTTTTAATATGCAGTGACCGAGTTTAGTTTTATGTATTGTCTCTAAAATTATGAAATAGTTGAATTTTTTAGATTATTTTAAACTTGCGTCACGAGACTACATACTTATTATTTTTTATTAATTAAACTCAAAATAAACGCTGTCTACACTCATAGCTCCACACTAGGATTTTTCCTTTATGTTCCCGTACCATGGACATACACAATAAACAAACACACAGATGAAAAGTGGCTAAGATAAATACATTATTCAGAATTCCGGGGACTGAACCTGGAAGCCACTGCATATCAAAATGGTATGGTGACTGCTCCGCTCTGGACTTTTTACATGTATACAAGTGGCACACGAACCAATATCGAAATCCCACCAGAAGTCGGTCATTCTTTGCCACCATTGCTTCCCGCTTCTGACGACCCGCGTGGCGGAGCGGTCACCATATCTGTCTGACACGCAGTGGGTTCCGGGTTCGATCCTTGGCCAGGCAAACATCTAAATAGAAGTTAGATTTCTGTATCTGGGTGTTTGTGTACTTGTCTTTGTGTGTCCATGGTACACACGACACAGGAATAAAACCTAGTGGGGCTATGATTGTAGAAATTGAAAGTGTTCCAATAATGACTTAGTTGGAATGCCCCGTTTGCCTGAAAGTATTAAGTTAGTTAAAAGTATTGTGTACTTTTAATAGGGACTACTCTTATTATCAACCAGGGACAGGTATTTCGATTGTATTTTAGACCTACTTACTTTCGATTATTGAGCCATAAAAAATCCAGAAGACCAGTAATAGTGGACCGTTAATTAGAATCAGTGCAGTTCGACCGGGGAGGTACCACCGCCACCCCTTATACTTACCGTGAAACAATTAATGCCTTGCACTTATGATATAAATGAGGCGACCATTTGAGTCCTCGGGAGTAACAACGCATCTATACGACTTCATATTAAACCTCTGTTCTGTATGAAGTTGCTGCCAGATGTGCATGGTCCAGTTACCATCAGGTGGGGTGCATGCTCGTTTTCTACTTCGGCCTTATAAAAAAAAGTTGCTAGAAATGTTATTCGATTAATAATTTCTTAATCTCAGTTTATTTAATCAAAAGATACCAAATACCTTTACGCTACTTACAACAATTTCAATACGAACGATTAAACCTAAGTTGAACGCATATATCATTAATACCCATGTATCTAATATCAAAGCACGGAGCTGAGTTATCAACGCACAGACTGTTGAACACGAGGACCCACGATGATTTAATGTAACACTCGGGAGAAATTTATTATTGCAACGATGTGACGCCATTTTGACTCTGATGCGTAAAGTTCCCATAGTCTGTGGTTTGATAATTATATAGAGTTGTTATAATACACTATGGTTTGATAATTATATAGAGTGGTTGAACCCACTGAAAGTAAGTGATCGTTCTATGTGGATGCTTCACGTTAGCAATCGTTGAGATTCGTTTAGCATTTGTAAATTAAAAAGTTTGAACTTTTGAAAAGATATACTTTGATCTTTGGCTTGGCACACATTTCAAATCGGATTGCGACATCTTTCAATTTTTTCTGAATAAAATATTTGTAATAGACACACTGGCAGAGCTAAATTATAAGGGTGCCGTATTTATACACCGGTCTCAAATTCTCTGGGTTGACTGACAAAGACTGCCATGAGACAGGAAGTTTGCTCGTTTGCAATTTTTTATAAAAAAATAATTAATTAATTAAAATGTTAGACGACAACATTAAGTTCGTCTACGAACCTTTAATTTATATTTTTTTGTAAATTTATCTACCACCTTATCCATTTAAAACCTACTGGCAACACTTATCATTTTATTTATGAGCACAACACAAAATTTCTCTTTGCTATCTTTATGAGATCTACGCAAAAATAAAATTAATTGCACCATAAATGCGGCGCAAAGACAAACTGACAAATGTTTTAATTATTTTCAACTTGCGTCTGGTGCGTACAAAATGATTTCTTCATTCCCACGGCCTTTGTGAAAGTTGAGAGAGGCGCTTGTAAGACTTTGACGGTACGAGCCAAGCTAACTCGAGCGGCTTTATCTGTTGTTTGATTTGGCACAAGTGGCTCACGAAAGCGCCGCCGCGCTGAAATTAGCTGTCTGTGATGCGTTTTTTCCTCGCAATTTATGCACGTTTTTAAAATGATTAAACCACACATAGGTTAGACATTCAAATTTAGAGACAGTGAATCTATAGTCATGCAAAATATAAAACTTTAGGTTTTTTTTTTTATATTGGATTCTCATGCTCTTAAGACTAATTATATTTTCCTCGAAATTTGTGAACATTAAACATTAATCAACTTACGTCTGCTGCGTGCAAAAATTTTTCTTACTCCAATGGTCTTTGTGAATGTTGAGAGCGACGCTTGTAAGACTGACGGTACCAGTCAAGCTAACTCGAGCGCCTTTATCTGTTGTTTGATTTGGCACAAGTGACTCACGAAAGCGCCGCTAAACTGAATTTAGCTGGATGCCTGTAATTGGTTCCTTTCTCAAGTGATACACACGTTTTTAATGTAATACATTATAGTAATGTAACCATGAGTTTAGTTAAGTTCTGTCATGAAACCTTTTGACGTAGAACTTTAATTTTCTTAATTTCAACGGCAAAAATTCTGTCTATTTGAAAAATATCAAACTCTCCGTTCTATTGCTATGTCCGTTTATTAAGCTCTTAAAAAAGATGATTGGTTTTCTCTAGTCTAGTTAGTCTAGTCTAGTCTAGTTAACTTAAAACGGTGACATTGAACTTTCGTTTGATGCGTGCGAAAAGAATTTTTCATTTCCACAGCCTTTGTGAAAGTTGAGAGACGCGCTCGTAAGACTTTGACGGTGCGAGCCAAGCTAACTCGAGCGACTTTATCTGTTATTTAAATTAGCTGTGCTGCGTTTCTTCTTCGTGGTATATGCACGATTTTTTTATTCCTTGCGTAACTATTTTTACTGTAAAATATTTCCGATACAGCGCGTTAGTTACGGTTACTTAAGTGACAATTAAGACGTAAAATTGATTTAATTCAATAACAGTATTAAATTTACATTTCATTAGCTTGTTTAGGTCTTTAAAACAATTTTGATTGAATTTCAGAAATGTCTTTTCGGCGATTCGCCGCCTTATCTCTAATATCTAAAGGCAAGTTAACGCAAGCCAAACTAAATCGCAAAGATCGGGCTGTCTTTATTTATGTTATAAACGTTAGGACCAATAGACAACGGCCTCACTGCCCGATCTACAACAACAGCTACTTTGTTTTGGCTTAAGTGATTGCACATTTACTAGGTACGCATTTCAATTATTTTTTAGAAATACGAAATCATCTATGATGAATTTTCGCTATGACTGCTGGGTTAAGTATAAGAATATGTAACGGATGTTCCATGCCATTAGCGTTCTTTTAATTTCTAGTTTTATGCGAAAAATATTGCACAAATGACGTCATAAAGGCTGTACTATGCTAAAATTACCACTATGACATAAACGCCGCCTGCGTCATGATTAACGCAGTTTTTTTAACGCACGCTAAAAGTAAGCCTTATGTTGCCGCAAATTAGTCATACTGGTAATTAAAAATAAAAACATAAACACCTTGTATTGGAATATATGACACGACGAATATATTTCGACGACCCGCGTAGCGGAGTGTGACCATGCCGGTCTGACGCGCAGTGGGTTCCGGGTTCGATCCCCGGCCAGACAGACATCTGAATGAAGAATTAAGATTTCTGTTCTGGGTCTGGTTGTTTGTGTATTCGTCTTTGTGTGTCCATGGCATCCACGACACAGGAGAAAATCCTACTGAGTGTAAAAAGCGTCTTTTATATGACAGAAAACATTTTAAATTTCAATTCCATTATCAACTTTACATTCGCGATTTGAATATCTGAGTTCTCATAATTATACTTAGGTGTTAGCGAGTCCAATTAATAGACATCGTTCATAGGTCGGTTAGGTTACGTTAGGTAGGGTTATCTACTTTGAGAGTAGAATTGAGATTATTTTAGTGTTATTAATTATTTTATTAATTATTAATTATTATTAATTATTTTCAATTATTCATCGTTAAAGAAACAAATAATGCTTTCTTACCCAGAAATTGACATACAGAAACCTAGGACTGACAGACAAACCAAATAATGAATATTTATTTATTTTTATCACTACCTTTCTAGCTGTGATAGAACCTTCTGTAAGTTCCTTATGTACTACTATATGGAAGTAGCAAACAAGCATGCAGTCCTCGAACCAGATAAGATAGGTGTTACCCGAGTTGTTAACAGAGAATTAAGTTGCAACGCTTCGGATCAGTACGAGACGTACTGATCCTTACCACACCCTTCAGACCAGAATACAGCAGCGCTACACTGCAGTTGTTAGACAGGAAACGTGAAACGCCTCCATTATTGAACAAAAATGTTCTTCTATTTGAACTTATTTTCCTAATGGAAAACTTCTATATATCAATCTATATATCTTCGAATAACACGACCTAAACCTAACATGAAATAGAATAACAAAACCTAAACTTATTAAATGTTTAATTAGCGCTTATCTAAATAATGCCGGCTTGTAATAAGACGGAAACAGCAAATGGTTATGAAACAAATATTTGATAAGAAATAGGAACTGCTAGTTATTAATAACTATAACTATTGCTAAACCAATAAATGTAGATATATTTTAAAGCTGACTTTGAAATAAATAAAATGATTCGAAGTAGATAAATAAAAAAAGTAACTAAAGCGTCTGTTTTCTATTCTATTCTATTCTAATCTCTATTGTTATTTGTTGTACGAAGATGCTTGGGAGACCGGGACTACCCTCCCTCCTTACAATATTTGTGAAATATTCTGCAAATCAGCACGATCAAGCTCTCTCAATCTGAGAGAAGACCCGTGCCCAGCAGTGGGACAGTAATGGGTTGACGGTGTGTATTCTGCAAATAGAATTACCTTTTTGTTTTTTGGCCACTTTTTCAGTCCATTTTATTCAATTTAGAATTTCACAATTTCACAACACAAAACACCGGGTTCGTCATTTTTCATTGAAATTAGTAAATGTCTACACGAGATATATATATTTGTTTCGTTTATCGCATTTTGTTCTTTACACGAACAGTAAAAGCGAGCCAATAGCATGCCTTACATTTCAATAATCAAGAGGCTTGTTAGTCAAGTTAGCAGTCGGTAAAATACACGGTGTACAGTAATGTATTTTAAATTTCCCGTGTAAATCCACCAAATCTATTCCTAGCTAATAACCCGCATAGACCTAAGTACAGAGGAAAATTCCAACTTCCATCGAAATACGAGAGACGCGTGACTATTGCCATATTATTTAGGGGTTTTCAAAACAGAAATAGATGTACTTGTGTTAAGCTTTTAAAGGTGGTAGAAGAACTCTTTGTGGTTCGCCTCCAGTAGCACCTTTGCTGCGCCTATTTCTGCGAATAACACCAATGTTATGCGCTACTGTGTTCTAGTCTGTAGGGTGAGATGTAGAAGTCATACTTATCTAAGCCAATCCAACTTAGTCCCCAGGGGTAGAAACGCATCTGTGGCCAACCTCACTCTGTCAGGTCAAAGTTTTTCCATTATTATTGTGTCAACACACATCTTAGTTAATAAATAATTTATAGGCACAATTATATTCGTATATAGTAAAAAATAGGTTTTGATCGACATACTTGTTGCCCCATCGAGCTCCAACAAAGTGAGCGGCTGAGCTCACTGTACCGTCTGGTCTTAACTGTGTGTGACACACCGTCGTTCTTCCCGGGTCGCTTGGCTGGACGGTCGAGCCCCCTCTTAATCGCCTCTTACGACAGACAGGATACCGTAGCCATATTCTGATCCAGAACTACTAGGATGGAATGCCTCGGAAAAGTATGTCTCACTTACCACACCCTTCAGACCCGAGCACAACAGGGCATAACACTGCTGTTATTAGGATAAATAGGTGTGTCGGTGGTGCTTCCGGAGTCGAACCACAAACACCTTTAAAAACTGCTGGGAGGATATGCCATACTTGTACCGGCTAATACCCCACGGTACCAACACCTTTTGTGGAGACCACTCGTCCGCGGTCGCAAAGGAATATTTGTCCTAATCTAACCTAAGAAAATGAAATAAAAAAAATCGACTTACAATTGAAATCACTGCTTTTGTTCCAGAGTCCCGCATCGGAATCGGACAGCAGTTCGGTGTCGGGAGCGAAGAGTCCTGCTGGTGGGCCGCCGCTGCTGCAGCACCTGCTGCAGCTGCAGTTCCAACAGGGCCAGAACCCGCAGGCCATTGCACAGGTATTGATAAAGGATGATATGGTACAAATACTTCTTTTGCACCTTTGCAGTAGACTAAAGGGCTCCTATATATTTATAAAAAAGTGAGCTGATGTTAAGTGAGTCATTTGCCAATAGTAGGTACTAGTTGGCTTTGAAGTAGTGATTAAGGACTTCATCCAACATACCTAACAATAGGTACGTAGACAGGAATGTGATGTGAAACTCTGCCTCTATACCTCTAAACAAATGTACTTCTAAAAGGAAGGGCCTAAAGAAGTAAAGCTTCTTATACGAAACCCCTACCCAAAGGCAACTTCTAAACTACCTAAGTAATATAAAGTAAGTCCTATATAATGTAAACTATATGATGTTGCTACATAGCAGACTTACGTGAAAATTTTACTACCTATTGCGGCGAAAGTTTTAAGAAGTAAATGAAATGATAAAAAAAAATAACAAGAGAATTGTTTCGAACAAGTTCAAATTCTAATTTTCGAATGTCACAGAAGTTCAACTTCTATAACAAAAAATCCAAAGAAGTGAAACTTCTCTCGCGTCCCAGTCCCCCACTGTAACGTAGACTACATAAGTTGCTACACAGCAGGCGTACACGGAGATGTGTGTGCAGTTCCAGCAGATGATCGCGGCGCTGGCGGCGCTGGGCACGGCGCCGGCGCTCTCGCAGGCCTGGATGATCCAGCGGTTGGCGCAGGCGAGGCCGCAGCTGGACAGGTGAGTTACACTTATACTACTAGACCACACTCTACTACGATTTGAACCGCGTTTAGAATAATTACATAACATTGAACTAGTAACATTGTTAAAAATATTAAAACAATAATAAACCTGACTGCTTAAACGTTTTTTTTTTTGTTCATAATCATATGTTTAATTTAACGTT
>DWTU01002051.1:0-12087 GCA_018251515.1 Cecropterus confusis | reverse complement strand
TGTAAGTTTTAATTATAATAAAGACAGTGCATTCTCAAACGTCATGGGTTTCACTCGTATAACTCCCAACACCACATGGCGACCCTGCCACGAGTAGTGTCGAATTCGATACTTGCGAGAATCGCGCCGCGCCGCCGCTTGTATTTTATGAACAAAGAACGTAATATTGTATAATTGTGGTAAAAACGTAACCAAAATGTGTAACTCAAAAATTGAAAAAGAAGAAGTTTTCCTCAACCAAAATGGAAATGGTGGAAATAATGCTTCAATAGAGACCCTGAAATTTCATATGTCTACAATGAGCATAGTTATGATTATCATCTGCACACTTCTGGCCCTGGGTGCCGTATACATATTTTACAAGTTATATAAAAACTGCCATGGAAGATGGACTAGGGATATGATAGCCCAATACTCGCTACGAAGATCATTCAACCGAGGGAACGTACCACACCGGCAAACGGGAGCCTGCCGTTGTTATGGTAAACAGGAGCCTGATGCCGCTGCTGCTGAAGAGCATTATTAAATTTACTTGGAGCCTGCTTCTCTACGACGTGCGAAAAAAGTGTTAAATGTCAAGTGCAAGTGTGTTTAAGTGAATAAGTGATTAATAATTGAACTTGAGGTTTGGTTAATAATTGAACTTTCTAGAGACATTAGTGAAGCTATGTTAGGTACATAAATTTCTTAGAACGGCAAAAATTCTAACGAGCGCTACGACTACTGTAATCTGAGTAAGTAAGTTGACTTATGTCTGATAGGCACTTATTGTATAAAATTTATTAAAGAGAGAAACTAAAGATAAGAAAGATTACTTTTGTTCCGTATAATTTTATTATGAAAGTAAAAGCGTATGAGTTTCAATGGTAGATTATAACATTATTATGAATATTATAAGGAATATAAAATTTAATTTTTAAATATAAAGTAATGACTAGTGAGATATTATGTAACGTACATTCTAAACTTAAGACAGTAAAAGAAAATTTGTTTAAGCTTAGTTATGACAGACGGACGCCAGAATTTTTAAGTAAAAAACTAGAAGAAGCTTCTTTGCTATATGCAGACTTTTTAAATATTAGGAGTAGATTAAGAGAACAGGTAGAAGAGAAGAAAATTTCGGGAAAAGTTTTAATTGAGGTTCAATCTTATTGCGATAACATTAAAGAGCTTTATTCATCAATTGAAGAATTTTGTTCAAGGTCACATACAAGTTCTAGTGCTGAAACTAAGAGTAAAGATACAACCATGGAGTCTTTCGACTTAAAAGTTGCCCTCACGTTGCTACCGCTTATGAATGACGATGAGTCCGTTACCAAACAGCTCATCGACAGTATCGAATACTATGATTCTGTGTTGAATACCGAAGCAAAGCCCAAATTAATTTCATTTATTTTAAAAAGTAGACTTTCACAAATTGCAAAATTAAAATTACACTCCACATACCCCACTATTCAAGCTCTATTACAGGATATGAGAAAAGAATTACTTCCTAAACAATCGGCTACCGCGATCCAGTTCAAAATGCAGTCCATTCGCCAAGGTGAACTCTCCACTGACGAATATGGTAAGCAATTATCTGACATGTTCGTAAATCTAACGATTGCGCAAGCGGAAGGTGACTCAAATGTTTTTAAAATTTTGAAAAATATTAATGAAAAACAGGCTATAAAGAGATTTTCGGACGGCTTACGCAATCGACGGTTAAGCACAATTATTTCTGCACGTAATTATGAATCCCTGAAGGACGCAATTCAAGCTGCCAAGGACGAGGAGTCTTCGACCGCCTCTACTTTGGGTGACATCATGGGTATGTACCACAATAATTTTAAAAATAAATTTTGTAACGCCAGAGGAAGACCAAGTTATTACCGTGGCCCACGAACTACCACTAATTTCAACACTCGCATTTTCTCAAACCGTGGAAATCGTAACCCACATTATCAACAGACTACAAGGCCTCTCTCAAACCGAAGACCTCCTTCGCAATCCTTTCAAACCAGAGGTAAGTATAATTATAATAGACGTGGATGTCAACGGATAAGCAACGAACGCGTACGTGTAGCGGAAACGGAAAATATAAATGAAAATCAACAGGAAAATGTTGACATTAGTAACAAGTTTTTTCGTGAATAATGAAATAATTTTATCAGCTAACAGTAATTGTTGCATTAATTTCTTCGTAAACAACGTATCATATTGTTGGTTACTCGACACGGGCGCTACTATTTCTGCTTTGAAATATAAGCACGTTTGTGAGCAGAATTTACCGATCTTTAGCGAAGACATTATTATTAATGGCATAGGCGGAAAAGTTCAAGCTATAGGATATACATATTTACAGTTACGAAGTAATGATGACGTTTTTAGACATAAGTTTTATATATTTGATACGTTGCCTTGTAAAGCACATGGCATTATCGGTCAAGATTTTTTGGACAAATTTACCGCGATACTTGACTTTGAAAGTTATAACTTAACTTTGTGGTCTGAAAAGAACACGAAAGTTATTTTACCTTTAGTACATAATAAAGCAAAAACTTGGGAAATAGCTCCTAGATGCGAATCAATTCATTACATACCTACTAGTTTTAACGAAGAATGCGTAATATGTTCTAAAGAATTAGGTGATGGTATTTTTTTGGCCAGTTCTATTGCTATGCCGCGTAACGGTTTTATACCAATTAGAATACTAAATACAACGGAACAAAAATTATTTTGAAAAAAATTGAGCCGATCATCCATAAATTAAGCGACTATATGATGTGTTCATTTGATACCATGAATAAAAACGCTGATAGGGTTAAGAGATTATTCTCAGAACTAAATTTAAAACACTTGAACGACGAAGAGCAAACATCGATTGCTAACTTATGTGCTAAATATTCCGATATATTTTATTTAACTGGTGACAAAATGTCGACCACGGATATTTACGAGCATAATATTGTTTTAAAACCTAACGTTAGCCCAATATTTACAAAACCTTATCGTCTACCATATTCACAACAAAATGAAATTAAAACCCAAATTAATAAATTATTACAGGATAACATAATTGAGCGTTGCAACAGTAGTTGGTCAAGTCCTATACTTTTAGTACCAAAAAAGACGGCCAATGACGGTCAAAAGAAATTAAGGTTGGTTATAGACTATCGTAAATTGAATAATGTAATTGAAGACGATAAATTTCCTCTTCCAAACATATCCGAAATACTAGATGCTTTGTCAGGTAGTATATATTTTACACATCTCGATTTATACAATGGATTTTATAATGTTAAGTTGGAAGAAAATAGTAGGAAATATACTGCATTTTGTTCGGGTCAGTGGCAAATGGTGCGCATGCCAATGGGATTGAAAACTAGCCCGGGATCATTTTCACGTATGATGAATATGGCGATGGCCGGTTTAACATACGATAAATGCTTTATTTACATGGATGACCTCATCATTTTTGGCAATTGTTTAGAGCAACATAATAAAAATTTACAGGACGTTTTCGAACGCTTGCGAAAAGTTAATCTGAAATTAAACCCCAGTAAATGCGATTTTTTAAAGAAACAGATATTGTATTTAGGCCATGTAGTATCTGGCGATGGGATAAAGCCAGATCCATCCAAAATTGATATTGTAAAAAATTATCCAACTCCGAAAACCCTCGAAGAAGTCAAACGCTTCATTGCATTCGTTAATTATTATCGCAAATTTATTCCAAATTTTGCAGAAAAGGCAACCCCACTTAATAAGTTGTGTAGAAAAAATGTACCATTCATATGGGACAGTCACTGCCAAAATGCATTCGACATATTAAAAGAAAGTATTATTTCACCGCCCATTTTGCAGTACCCAGACTTTTCCGAACAAAATCAGTTTATTGTTCAAACAGATGCTTCAAATGTTGCAATAGGCGCAGTTTTATGCAATCAGGACTTGAAACCTATCGCTTTCGCTAGCCGAAGTTTAAACAAAGCGGAAAAAAATTACGCAACAATCGAAAAAGAACTATTGGCTATTGTTTGGGCAATAAAACATTTTCGGCCTTACCTATATGGCAGATTATTCAAAATTAAAACAGACCACAGACCTTTAGTTTACCTATTTAACAATAAGGACCCCTCGAGTAGGCTAATGAAATTCAGAATTTTACTAGAAGAATACAATTTTACGATTGAGTATGTTAAAGGTTCAGACAACTCAGCTGCAGATGTTTTGTCTCGAATCAACATAAGCTCAAATGATTTGAAAGAAATGAGTGAGAAAGTTATGAACGTCATGACAAGAGCACAAAGACGAAAACAAGTGCAAAGTCAATATTATCCCTTGTCTGGTATCGACTCCAACGACGATTGGCCCGTACAACCAAAAGTTGTGGAGACGCATATTAAACCAAAGGATCATGTTGAGTTAGTGTTTATAGAAAAGAAAAAATTAGATTCTTTGAGAAAATCGATGGACATTAGTTACGAAAGTAACACACTTTGTTATATTTTAGACAAGAATACACTTTACATAAAGTTCAAAGATTCTCCATCACAAATTACGCTAGCCGAATTCGTGAGAGAACTTGAAAGTACGTGTAAACAAATATGTGTTAATGATTTATATTTCGTTTTAAACAAATCAAATAATATTTTTATAAAAAAATTATCAAATGAATTAAAGAAACGAAGTAGCACGGCTACTCCACGGTTATGTGTTTTGAAAGACATAAATCGGATAGAAAGTAAAGATGACCAAAAAGTAATATTAAACGATTTTCATCTCCTGCCTACCAGTGGCCACGCAGGCATGAGAAGAATGTTAAACAACATTAAAAAATATTACTTTTGGCCAGGCTTAGAAAAGGATGTTATACAATTTGTTAAACGATGCGACAAATGTCAGAAATACAAACACTCGATTTCCGTAAAAGAACCGATGGTTATTACGTCAACAGCTAACACAGCTTTTGAGAAAATTTACTTAGATATTGTTGGACCATTAGATCGAGACTATAATAATTATTCATATATATTGACGCTACAATGCGAACTCTCTAAGTTTGTCGAAGCCTACCCGTTAACATCCAAAAGCACGATCGAAGTAGCTAGGTCTTTTGTTAACAATTTTATTTTACGCTACGGGATACCAAAGGAAATTGCCACAGATAGAGGAACCGAGTTCATGTCTTCTACGATGAATGAGGTAAGTAAACTTTTACACATAAACAAAATTAACTCCACAGCATATCATCATCAGACAATAGGTGCTTTAGAGAACTCACACAAACATCTTGGTTCATTTTTACGTATTCAGTGTGACAATCACCCCGAAATGTGGAGCCACTGGCTGCCATTTTGGAGTTTTTCATATAACACTTCAGTTCATAGTGAAACAAAATTTACACCATACGAATTAGTTTTTGGGAAAAAATGTTCTCTTCCAAGTAATTTAACATCAAATATTGTTGAACCATTATATAATCACGACAGCTACCCCAAAGAATTGAAATTCCGTTTACAGTTATCACAGAAAGAAGCGAGAGAAAATTTACTTAAAGGCAAATTAAATAGAAAATTAAAATATGATAAGAATAAAAGACCTATTACTTATAGTCCTAACGATTTAATTTTAATAAAGAACGAAGATAGTAATAAGTTAGAAAGTATATGGACAGGACCATATAAAGTTATTAAAGATGTGTCCCCAAATGTGGAAATAATTAAAAACAATAAAATAGATTTAGTACATAAAAATCGTACCAAGTTATATCATTCTGTGTAAGAAACATAATTATAAATTTAGTAATAAGCGTAATTAAGGTGAATAGTAATTTTGTCAAAAAAAAAAAATGTACTCTTAAGTAATTTTTTTTAATAATTAAGGGGGAGATGTAAGGTCCTCTATAATACATAACTATATATACCTACTACTCTATTTTACTTGTGTGACTCGTGTAAGTTTTAATTATAATAAAGACAGTGCATTCTCAAACGTCATGGGTTTCACTCGTATAACTCCCAACACCACATTTTAATGAAAATTATTAAGACTTTAAATAGTTTTAAAATGTATTGCGTTGCTGTGAAAATAGTTTTTCTTTTATTAATGTTTATATAAACTGAATTAATGTTTTTTAAATAATTTTGTATTCTATTGCATTTGTATTGATCTATTCGGAAATGTGCAAAACATTAATATTCACCATGTCAAATATATAATTAGACGTAATCGGTTTTACATTTTTTTATGCAACTTCTGTGTGAATTTGGCCTTTGACTGGATGGTCCAGATTTCGAATGTCACTTACTTAAATATGTGTACCTATTAAAAATTAAAATGACCATCGGACTAAATTTTATCATGAGCAGAGAATCCTTAGGTATTCAATGAGGTAAAATCGAGGCGTTTAGGGAAGCTTTTCTAAAATATACAAATTTAGATGAAGCTTGGCACTTAGTAGTATTTAATTACTTTATAATAGATTTTGTACGTAGGTACATTAAAGTTTAGGTTAGAATATTATTATGTATTCAAATAAATGAAAAGCGTATATCAAATCAATATATAAAATAGAAATTAATTATTATATTATTAGAATTAATTATTATATCATATTAAGAAAACTTCATGAGTTTATCTATGACCATATATGTTAATGTAACATTCTCATATGTGTGAGAGGTCTCTCAATCTGCATTGGATGGAGTAGATAATGGCCTAACTTGTTTCAACAGCCTATAATACTGATAAGAAAAAATATTAGCATAAGGCTGTAATTGCCTTGTGGTTGAAACTCGGCCTTGACCTTGTGGATTCGAGGTTCGAATCCCAGGCATGCACCTCTGATTGTTCAAAGTTAACTTATTAGAAATTAATTATCACGCGCTATAACGGTGAAGGAAAAATTCTGATGTATAATATCCGAATAACAAGATACGTAACTGTGTATTTTGAGGCAGTTGCAATATTTCTTATGAAGTACTTTTTTAATGACTATTGTTAGAATTATATGATTGTAATTATGTCGAGGTCAGTTTTTTGAGGTCAACTTACGTTTTTTCGTGGCTAACACTATTCAGACAAATAGACTTGTAATGATAATAACGCTTTCTAATTCAAAGCCCGTCTTTAGGGCGCTTCCGTGTCGTGGGAGCCACGGACACACACTACACACACACGGACATATATTAAAACCCAGACCCGGAGTAGAAATCTAAATTCAAGATTTAGATATGCGTCTGGTTGGGAATCGAAACCGGAACCCACATAACACATAAGATTTTTCTCTTTTATGTCTCAATAACGTTTTATTTTTATTTTTTATAAAATTGAAATAGTAAACAAGCATGTACCTCACTTAATGGGTAGTAGTCTCTATCGCCCATGGACAAGTGTTAAGCAACTTCATACCGAACATGGGTTCCATTTGAATCACAGATGCGTTGCTACTCGCAACGACTAAGAAGATCGCCTCCTATAAAAGTGAGCAGTAAATGCAATCATGGAAAGGCTATTATAATTGAATTCAAAGAGATGTGTATACATAGTCCATGTGTACATAGATATATACACACTCCGCACATTTATTGTCCAATGAATTTTTACACTACATTCAGTTGACATTTGATCCGCAAGGTCGAGAATACATTTCCTACTCGCAATGATAACGTGCGATTACGATTGAAGAATTCACTTTCAAAACTCACGGTTAGCACCTATCGAAATATCTGTTAACTTTTATAGCCCTTCGTTTTATTTATAGATAATGACGCTGTAAAAGTATTAGTAACTATTTCACATTGTACAGTAAATTCAAATAATCGACGTTGGATGTAAAATAAATGGCTTATCGCCGTTTTTTTAAGATGTACCAAGCGAGCACACACCATCCGATGGTAAGTGGCCACTGCCCCCGAAAATATGTGATTAACCGTAGATAAGATCTCATTACAGATGTTGACTTCCTACAATTTTACCTGAGGTTGGCCATAGATGACTTACTACCTCTGAGGATACCTATTACTAGTACGAAGTTTATGTGACTTGTCAGAAGGGTGTGGATGCTATGAGTTGCTAACAGATATCTATAGATGACGGACTAGTTGAACCAGTCCATAGACTTTGAAGTGGACCATCAGATAAACGCTTTCTACTCTCATAGTCCCACACTAGGATTTCCTCCTGTGTCGTGGGTGCTATGGACACACAAAGACGAACACTCATACCCAGAACAGAAATGTAAACATCACCATTCAGATATCTATCTGGCCGGGGATCTAAAGCGGGACCCACTGCGTTTCAGACCGTTATGGTGATCGCTCCACCGCGAGGGTGACCTCCATAATCGTTTGATACTTCTATTTAATAAAAACATTGGGGTAGTGTATAACAATAATGTATAATAAGTAATGATATAGTGAATATGATAATGATATAGTAAGCGATCAATTTTGCTGTAGTGAATTTGGATCCAAACCATGAAGACCTTTTAAACCGACTTCAAAAAGGAGGAGGTTCTCAAATTATGTTTGAACCTTCGATACTTTTGACTGGGTGAAACGATTTTGACATTTTTTTTTAATTTGAAAGCTGGTGTTTCCCGTGAGGTCATATATTGTACTTGTAGGACGTACGGACTGTGTATGTAAGAAACCAACACATATTTAAATTATTTTTGGATTTTGTGTGACATAGAAGTCGGTTTCTATTTTTTGTTAAAAAAATAATAACATGTTTATTTTAGAGTTACTGGTTTATCCCTACCTGTTGTATGGGAGAATAATCTCATATCTAAAACGTGCATAAGGAGGTTTTGTGTAATATTCTACCTCATGTACCAACAGTATCTAAGTAGGTACCAACACAGTGATGCGAAAAATGGATAATAACGGTTACAACACGATGTTATCACACGGTGGCTTCGTTGCCCAACAATGTTACTCTACCTTAAAACCAAGCTAGTGTTCGTACCTAACACACTGTATATTATGGTGAATATCACAGTGTGTTAGGTTAATCGAGGGACATATTCAAGCTTGTGACAATTACCCATAGAAGATAAAGTAAAAACATACATGAAGAAATTAGTAAACTAAATAATCTTTAATTAAAATATTGTAAAAACTCACGTATGAACACTATAGCGCTAGGAAACTTTTTTATTAAGCGAAATTAGTTTTTAAAAGACTCACTTATTTTGCCATATGATCAGTTATTTATTTATTGGATACCGTCCTTAAAAATGTCTTTGATTTAGCCAACATCCTTCATAAGCTGCAAATACCGCTGTTCTACGTAAGGTTGTACGCAGATACTTGGCTTTCTCGGAGAACTTACGAGAAATTAGAATGTCTCGTTTAAGTCGGCGCCGCCTAGAAGTTTAATACTACCTATTTCTACCAAATAATAGCATGAGGGAGACATATGTACTTATCCAACATAGTCATCAGAGATAGCAACGTATATGTGGCTCGACCTCAGGTAATATTCTAGATTTATGTTGGGCTGATTAAAGATATCCATCGGCGGCAGGGACCACTTACCACCAGACAGATTGCATGCTCGTTTATTACTTCAAATTTATAAATAAATACAAAATATATGTATAAAACAATTCTACTTCAAATTCCTCTACGACATAAGCATCAAATTTTGAGTTTCTTTTAAAAACTATATTGTCATTTTGGGTGTTAAATTCCCAGCTCGTTGATGTCTTTTATTCTGCGTCTTAAATAACATTTATATAAAGGCGCAGACGAAACCAATTTCTCTCTTTTGTAGTCCTAAGATACAATTCACGATAAATACCTCTTCATGTGAATGCTGACAGATTACCAGATTAGCTATTCAGGTATCGGTATATTGTTGAGAGAAGCGAGTGCGGTGGCGGGAGCGGATTAGTTTATCATACGGTTACATCTCAGCTTTGCGATTCTTGGCAATAAAAAACATAGCTTTAAATTGTAATAACTTTTGATACAGTAAATAGAATTAAATGAAACAAAGAATAGATATCAAATGAAGATAGGTACTATAAATATATTTGTAATTCTTTATTTCAAATTCACTATTATACACACAGACAGACGGAAACAAATATACAAGAATTCTAAATATTATTAAAATTTCAATTATTGTTTATTGTCACATCTCAAAACTACTTTTTGTAGATATGTAGAGATACGCGGAACATTCATTTTTATAATATATTTAGTTAATTAAATTAGAAAAAAAAATAGTGTTATGGAATTTAATCCCGCTCCGCTTCCTCTAGTGCCTTACTATATTTAGGTTTAAGATCTCAGTGCGGTTACATAATTTCGTTTTCTTAGTGAAACCCAGTTCAACATTGCGTCTAAGCCAAGTATTGCCTCGACCGTGATTGGACTTGCAATGTACACATACTTAATATACAAATATTTCTAAGGTGATATTTCTTGTTACTTAGCAGTGATAGTTTAGTCGTATGAAAGTCGAATTGCACTTTGAAGGTTCAGGACTAAATTCTAGATACGCACTACCGATTTTAGAAGTCGTGTAAGTGTTGAAGGTTTTTATCAGCTTTGTAAATATGTTTGAAATCACGAGAATTACTTTAGTCGTGAGATCCTTACAACTTTTCCATTTCAACATAAGTGGCATATGTTGGTGGTGGTTTAATTCTGGACTTACGGAAAGAAAGCTTGGTTCAACAGACTTAAGAATGCATTTCTGTCTTATGTACAATTGTATGAAGACCTATGTATTCACCAGAAAGTAAGGATTTGAAGTAGTAACCTCATCACGGACACGCACTGTGCTGTGCGGTCTGGGGACCACAAAAAATAGATTAATCCGTGAGGAGATTCTTCTTAAGTCCCTTTGTTACCTTTTACAATATTGACAATAAATCTGTCCCATTACATATTATTTACCTGCTAAAGCCAAAATGCTAAATATTATTGACACTGAAACTAAATATATTTTACGACTACTAAGCGCGTTTGCCCTTTCAAAAAGCAGAATTTTATGGGCCGGTGAATATTTTTTGCATGTATTGTGTCTACATAGAATTTAGAAGAAGCAAGTTTTATGACCTTGCCAGTTGAAAGATCTAACCGAAAGGTCGTGTTACGTCAGCAATGCTAATGGCTGCCATGGCGGTTTGCTAATTCCGTAAAGGTTATTGTTTTGATACCGTGCGGTTTTACGAGTTACTGTTTTCAGAAGTTGAGTAAGTTACATCAACCGATCAAGCATTGAGTAAACACAGAACTAAAAATCTTATTATTCTGTTGGGTCAGTAAACGGATATAAAGTACGGATAGAAGTGGCCAATGAGCATGCAGTCCATCAGATAGGAAATGGCACCCGCCAGCCATGGGCATCTGTAATCACTAATAATCCATCTAATATAATAATATGTAATCCTAGATAAGATTTTAGGGTCTTAGCTGAGGTTGGCTATGTTTCCCTTAAATTAGAACCAGGACTTAGCAGCTCTAAGGATGTTGTTATTAGGCGTAATGTCTGTGACAGTGTTGCCTCCGAAATCGAACAACAAAAGGTTCTACCATATTTAAAATAAACGTAAGTGGAATTAGGGAAAGATTTCTTCTTCCTTTGATTATAGGTCTTCCCTACACTACTATATAAGTTGATGAAAGAGATAAGACAGACATACATATGTGTAAGGATAAAATTAAAAAATGCTGACACAAGGCGCTCTCTTAGTCTATGCCAGCTCATCTGGAGCTTACTGTAAGTTAAACTTCATTCTTATTTAGAACGTTACCAAAATACGTTACAAAAATGAATTAAGTTTACAATATGTCAAAAATCTTATAAGTAACTATTTATCATGAGGAAGAGACGTTCGTTTTTGTTTTTATTGGATAAGATTAACCTCTTGCGATTAACCTTTCACAAGAAAATAATATACCAGATACATAAACGCTACAAACATTGCCCCACAGTAGGATTTTCAGTGTCGTGGGTGCCATGGACATACAAAGACGAATACACAAACACCCAGACTCACAACAGAAGTCTCAACTCATCATTCAGATATCTGTCTGGCCGAGGATCGAACCCGGGACCCACTGCGTGTCAGACCAGTGTGGA